>JAYDZG010000002.1:6047831-6058425 GCA_034509265.1 Microcambeva bendego
GTAAAAGCTCAGATTATGACCGCATTAAGCAAACAGGGGAAAACTAAACATCCTTTACAGATACAGCCTGACACAATCAGAGCGCATGTTAATATAGAACATTACATATGAAAGGTGTTTTTGATACCTGAAAATGAAAAGCAACAGACTATTCATTCCTTCATTGAAAGCGCCTAACAGAAACAGCACCTGGCTCTGGTGCAAGAGTGAGAATAAGCGAGAGAGCAATCCTCATGCCTCAGCTAATTACCAAGCTTGTGATTAATTATGCCTGAGATATGTCAGGAACACTGTAATGATGAGCTACAGCTACATCAACACACACGATGATAGTCTCAAGGCAGCAGCGGTTAACAAGGTAAAATTCTAATTATATGAATGAAGTAACTCATAAGGATGGAAAAGTCAACACTTTTTGTACTGATTCTTTTAGGTTTTACTTTATGAAAAAAGTAAATGTTTGCCATGTAAATGTAAATTCTGCTTTGTATTGCGATTATTATTCTACTGCATAACCCAACGTAGTACTTTGATTTTGACCACCTTCTTGGTCCCATTATGTTGTCCAGTATCTTTTGCAAGTTGGAGTCAGCTAAAGCTGTAGACCAGGGGTGTCAAACTCACACACACAGTGGGCCAAAATGAAAAATGCGGACAAAGTCACGGGCCTGGATATTTATTGAATATTTATTGAAAAAGTGTCTACAGTGGAGGAAGTTTTTCCTTCTCATCTAATATGATACGATAAACATTCTCATATGGAAACAAACTTAGGTTAAACACTGAATCTGGAACAAGCAAAGTTTAAAAGTTTAAAAGACAAATCTGTGGCATTCATTTTTTAAATATTTTTTTAACTTTTGACTCTTTCTCTGTTTGTAGCCTTTTGAGTTAAATGTCAATTACAACAACAGGCTAACAATAATTATAACAATTTCCTTCAATGAAAATCAAACCATTTACCTCTGAAGTAGAACATTAATTAAACTTTAGTTTGCTACACTCTGATGTACTCTGTTTATCGGTGGTCCAGCTCTAGAAGACATTTTAAATTTTCTTGCAGGCCAAACATAATTACACCCGGGCCTGCGTTTGACACCTCAGCTTTAGAGTTGTATTTCTGTTGAGGTTTGAAGTCAATGAAAAAATGTCAGCAAACCAATCACTTCTGTTCTAAATATCCTCCATTTGAAGATAATGGATAGCACAGAATTTTACTTTCACAGACTAATATTTTAAATTTCTTAAAAACATTTTTTTCCTCTATTATTTATCTTATGTGCCCAACACAGGAACTCAGATCCATGTACCCAATGTGCAACTTAATAGGAATAAAACAATCCACTAACTCCTTGGTGTTGGATACCACAGAGCACCTTCAGAGGTCTAAATTCAGATTCTACTTATAGTCAAGTCCTAAAATAAAACAAAGGATTCATAAAAAGGTGAAAGCCTTTCAGAAGTTACAAACTTCATACAGTTATGATCCATTACTGTAAATGACATTACACTTACCGTAAAAGGGAATCTTGTCCTGGACTAGAGTGTTTTTGCATCTTGGAAACCAATCCAAATAGAAGTCATTTTCCATATCCATAAGCAATCTACTCCTCGTCATACAGACTGACCTCCTCAATTAAGCTCCTAACATCATTAGCCACTCAGAGGAGCAGCTTTTCAGGAAACACGAGCCCCGAGGCCCATAATGCACAAAGCACTGAATGAGATATGGCCACAAACCACAGGGGGGAAAGTAGCCAAGTGTAATGTAGGATCCTCTCCACATCAGCTTCATGATATTATGCAATGATGAAAAATGTCATAGTTTTCAGACATGGTTAAACCTTTTAGCGCGAGCTTTAATTACTTGTCTTCAACAAGACTCTCTCAGCATTGTTATAGAGTAGTCCGCCATGCTCACACTATGCATGTTTAAATTCACTGAAGAAGCGAACCAGCAACATTGTCAGATTTAAAAAAATGTGTTGTTGCAAATTAGTTTGTGGAGAGATAAAAGAATAGAGAAAAAGAAAAAGTGGGAGTGTTATGATTAGAATTAAAAATACATTGCAAAGAAATACATTTGAAATGTGATCTGTTTAGTCAATCAGCTAAGATTAATACCTAATCAAATTTAATTATCAAAAACTGCGAGTACCGTAATGAATTAATAGTTAAATTGGTACAAATCATGCAAATAAGTGCATGCATTTTACCAAACACAAAAATGTAGCTTGGTTGGTGCACTAAATCCCCATTGCTGAGATCGGGTCAGAATCGGAGTGGTTCTATTGGCCAGTGAGTGTCTACACATACATGATAGGGTATGTCTGTGTTTGCCTGCTATAGGTATACAACCATGACCAGGATAAAGCAGCTGACTAAATATAAAAAGTGGCTAAATACTTGTTTCTTAATGCTGTAAGTATGAAGATTTCCACAATTACAATTATTTCCACTTTTGCCTTAAATTTGTCAACTAAATTAAATTAACTGGTTGACTTATTATCCAAGGGGGCTATTTGTTTTCACATAGGGCCAGGAATAGCTGAAGAGCATATTAACTCAAACAAGGTCTCATGACATAAGCAAAACCAGAAGGAATTAGGAAGCTCTGTGATGGATATCCTACTGTGCTCTGTGATTGATATGTTTCTGCCAGGTGCATCATAACCCTGACCAAGATACAGTACTGCTAAAACATGAAAATAAAATGAAATTTGTTTGTCTTCCAACTCTCTTCATCTAAGTCTTTTACTCACTACTGCCCTTAAAAGTTGAGAACATGAAATACTTTCGCTAAATGCTGACTGATGAGGTTGGCACCTTTTACTTACCATCAGAGCCCTGACAGTGCTCATTTCTTTATCTTACCTCACTCTGGTAGACTGCTGGTGGTCTTTTGGCAGTAATGGATTAAGTATAATCCTTCCTATAATTGTTACTCATAGTGACTCATTATTGTTTTAAATTTTTCAGTAGCCATTAAATGTGATGTACACCAATCTAACCTTGCTTATTTAAGTTTTAATATGTTTTATTGTGTTTTATAGGTTTAAAGTAGTTGTTTGCGGGGATGTTTTTTAGTTTATCAGCATCATATGACAAGAGTTCATTTAAGAGTTTATGCTTTGTTTTCGTCCAGGCTCACAAAAGAGACAGGTATATCATTTGTAACTGTGACATCATAAAGTTGTCAAATGATGGTCTAATTTGTAATGGATAGTAGTTTTGCTAGTGTTGGTAGTTTTACTTTTGAAATACAAATAAAATGCAAATATTCTTGTTTACATTCCTTCTGATACATCTAATACAATATTCACTGATCATTTTTTTTATTTGAGTATATATGTTACCCTATATGCACCTTTAAACCATAAAGATGTGTTTAGTGGTGTGAGGATGTGATTTCAATGTTCTTACCCTGGCAGCTTGTGATGAGTAAGGGTCCTCAAACAGAGCCCAGATTTTGGGCTGCCAAATTTCATAGCAGCTTCTGGTCCTCTCTGGACAGTCCTCAATACCAAACCTTCGTGGGACATCGCGATCGTCATCACCATCATCAGGATCAGGAGGTTCAAAGATGTCCAGCGCCTCCTCAGCGTCCCTGTGCTGCCGGTACGTCATCCAACAGCACGGCTCCACATCTGTCTCATCAATTCCCCAAAACGCGAGCTCTTCCTCGAACAGTGGGCCGCATACATCGGCTGGACAGTGAAGTTTCCCGGTTCTGTAGTAGTTCAGCACGTAAGCGAATATAACCGGGTGCCGGTCGAAGAAGAACTCGTTGGAGTTGGTGCTTTGGAGCGCGTCAGGGTTCGAGTCCGTGTCTACCTGCGTGTCTGGTTCCGCGAGCCAAGCGAGGCGCGTGCCGGGGATGCTTCTAAGCGTGCTCTTGTAGGTTTCGTGGCGCGTGCCGCCCACGTTCAGAATGATTTTGTCTAAGTCTTCGGCCCTCGCCATCTCTTCCTTCAGACATGTTTTGGACGGAGGTTTGTTGCCTGACTTGCGCCCGCGGTAAGACGAAACACACACCGAGCTGATCATAGATTTAGATGAAGGGGCGAGTCGCCGGGCTCTCGTTCAGCTGGTCTAGCGCATCAATCGGCAAGTCTCCAGTTTTAACAATAATAAATCAGCTTATTTATATCTGTGGGGTGATGGTGGCACAACGGTTGACGAGGCCTTGCAAAAAATAAGGAACCACCTGTTACCCAGCAGCGCCTGAAACACAAGCAGCGAGAATGAAAGTCGTATTCCTTCATGTCTCATTACTTTTGATACAGTAATTAATTGGTCGTCAAATATCCAAACGGAGATTTATAAAGTCTCGAGTATTTTATATCTGGGGCAACCAAGTCACAGTATTCCGTACAGTTCCAGATGTTACGATAAACAGGTCATACACGAAATAATTACAAATAAGATTTGTACATGTTCTTGTTTGTTTTACCATTAATATGTGGAAGGAAAGTCTACTAAAAAGAAAAAAAAATAAATTCATGTTAGATGGACCAACGACCGCTGTATGGGTTAGCGTTGACAATACCGGGAAGCTCCGAGTGTTAGTCAATATAGTCTTTTATTTGTAATATCACTGCTTAAAATGTAACACATTTAATGTTTAAATGAAGAAAACACGTTTCAGGAGCGAGTAAGACGATTCGTTTAACTCACAGCGTGCATTTTCAAGAAGTGTGCCGAATTAGGAACGCATGTACGGAACACAGTGACCTTAATGTTAAGCAAAACATTACCTGTTTAAGATTCGTGCATCATTGTAAGAGTTAAAAGGATCAGGAAGGCGGTTTACCTGCTCTCACATCATCCATAAACCATCAAGATATGCAGACAAGTTTCAACAGGTCTTCTGATCCCGACAGAAAAGCAACACTTCATTAAGTCATTCTGTGAAATCCGAATTCCTCAGTGATTGTTCTGTTAAGTAAAGCTGGATTACTTAGAGTTAGGTGTGAGATCTGTTGCATCTCCTGAAGTATCTCCTCCCTGAGCTCAGCCACAGCCCACAGGGACGGATCCAGTCTTCTCAACAGCAATTTAACCCTTTCTCTTCTCTTCTCTTTACAAAATGGGAATCAGAGTTAACCCACCCTTAATGGGAGTGACATGTTAATTAGGCTGTTTTTGTACAATCATGGATCACTAGCAATATTACATTTGGGGAAAGTCTTTGCATAGGTTGGCTATACGTTTTTATTTATTTATACAGTTGTGGTGTATGTGGCATCATTAATGATGCTTTACTTGGGATAGTTATTCATGCCATTGACCCTACCATGACAGATTTGATTTGAAGTAAAACGTAAATTCTGTTAGTATTTCACCAAATTCTTCTTTTGAGACATTTCATGCCAATTAGCATCATCAAAATACTCTATTGGAGATATAAAACACAATTTCTCTAATTTTCTAAATAGGTACCACTACCTGTAAGTTTATTAAACCCCTATAAACATGAAGCCACAATGGCTGAGTCGATAAGAAGTTAATTGACATGAAGACGTCTCCACTTCTGACCAATTTGATTTTTCTGAATTGCTCTTGGGCCATGGCACCATGACAATTATATTAATTAAATAAATTATGTCAAAAATAAACCCAGCATAAATCCACATGTAAATCTGCAATTGTTTATCTAACCTCATCTCACATAATAAACTCATAAACGCATGCTTTTGCTTTACATTTTCTTTTTCTTTTGTTTTAGAACTGGAAATGTGGTTTTGACTGAATGGGACACAGTTAAAAATCTTGTGGATAGCCTTCCCAGAAGAGTGGAGTAAAATGATGTTGTATATGATTTTGTAATAGGATGTCCAATAAACATATGTTAACTTGTTTTTTATATTTACTGTATATGGCAGGGAGCATACCACTCAATGAAAGAGAACCTGTGCAATTATAGAGTAATGCAAGTACTATTAAACCTAAACCTGGAGCAACAATAAAGCCAGAGAACTAGCATATGTAGCCATTTTTGATGCAGGATAACCTTCGCAGTGCAGTTTGAGTTATGATTTAGTTGATTCTTAACCATCATTACTCTTCCTGACATCTGTCAATGAATCGCAAGACTGTTAGAATATATTGACGTGAAAAAAAACAGGAAAGCATTCCCCACCGTTTGTAAAAATCATGTATGCATGTGATCAGAAGTTTGTCGGTTCAAACCCCACCACTGTCAGGTTGCCACTGTTGGGCCCCTGAGCAAGGCCCGTAACCCTCGATTGCTAAGTGTCTTCTAAATGCCAGAAATGTAAATGGAAAATAGCAGGTCTGTTGTACAATTCTACAATCATCTTAAACAAAACTACACAATTTATATTTAAGTTGGTTTTTTTAGCTTCAGGTAACTATTTGACGCTCCTGCACATTTTTCAATTGTTTGTAGATAATTAATGTACTCATTATACTATTACTGCAGTGTACTCATTATACTATTACTGCAGTGTACTGTGTTTAAGTCGTTTTCTGCAAAATCCTTGGCAATTGCCTCTATAGCCTCTACAGTATATACTTAGAAGTCCGACAATGCCATCTTAAGGGCAAAGTAAATATTACAGATCCGTTGTCATTTAGGATCGTTGGTACAGTGTTGTGTGCAGGGCTCTCAAGTGTTGGAGTCAGTTCAAAGAGTTTTGTGGTGTTGGCGCACAGGTGTGTGTAAGGGGCGGCGGTAGGGGGGTGGTATGATTGGTGTTGCTGTGTTCTAAGTGTTAGTGGAAGATTTTGAAACCTTCATTATGAGGGTAGGAAGCTCTCATTCGAACCACAATGGTTCTAGGCTTTTGTCCAAAAAGACTATATTTTGCCATCTAACTTTACGTATTTAAAATGCACCTTGGCATCCTCCTAGGGAGTTGCGCTTGAAGTGAAATTTACACCCTTGGAGAGATTGAACACTGTGATCATCATATTACAAAATGTAAAATTTGATTGCAATACAATGTTTTATTACACCTGTGGGGAAAGTCGTGCTGCTGAAATTTAGCTCAATTTCTGCATTATCTGATTTGACACTGCAGGCCAAGTTCGTGCCTTCATGATAACCCTATTCTTTTGTGTCAGTGGACATTCCTTCATGTGTTCAAGGTGTTTGGAGCTTTGGGGTGTGCTGCACAAAGTCCAATCCACAGTATCTCCACCTTGAAACTTAAAAACCCTAAATTAAGTACCGCTTGGTGCCAAATACTACAAGATGCCTTTAGAGATCTTTAGGAATCCATGCCTTGATGGGTCAGAGCTGGTTTGGTGGCCCAATTTGTGACCTACACGGGGTGTGTTTGAAAATGTAGGGAGCTGTCTAGACTGCGCTCTAACTGGTAAGGATTCTAACCTTAAAATTCTGATTATTCGAATGTTTTGCACTACTGGGGAGAAATTTTATACAGATTCATCATATTCACGAGTCACAGAAAAACCGGCACTTTCACTTTCTTAATCATTTCAGCAATATCCAGATCAGGGGTGCACAACATATTAAATAATTTTTGCCTTGAATACCTTTTGGTTCACCTGCTAGAGGTCACCAAAGGGATTGTTGTCTGCATTATTCATTTAACATAGTTTTTATCACAGATTAAATAAATGCTGCTTTTACTGAGTAATTCCGTGAAAATACAACTGAATCTGCGAAACGTGACTGCAGCTCTGCTGCAATGAAAAGTAAGCACAGCTTTATGATGCTTCTAGAATTTTATCAGTCCATGGAGAGGGGACATTTTAAATATCTTTTGCAAATACACAGAAGTGAATCTCTATTGTAAGCACCATTGTGGCATTGTGATGATGTCACAACATTCTACATGCTCTGCTCTGAGCTCTCTGTACCATGGTGACATCTGAGGATGTCACAACATTCTACAAGCTTGGGTCTGAGCTCTCAGAATGTTGTGACATCATAATTCAATAGTCTATATAAGAAGCTCCTGGGCTGGTGCTGCTTCATTTTGAGTCAGAGCATCGAGGTGACAGCAGCTGAAATGGCCTGGCTCAGGAGGTTGTGTTGTCATGTCCCGTTGGACGATGACGAGCCATACAGACCCAAACCTGAGAGGATGAAGGAGAAGAAGAGGAAGTGGTGGCAGAGACTCACCAAGAAGGGGAGCCAGGAGAAGACAAAGGTGGAAATGGACCACATGATGCGAAATGATGGGGATGAAGGTCTGAGCACACATGTTCAGAAGGCCCAAATGCAGGAACCTGTAGAGGAACATCTGGTGGTAGAGAAGTTAGATCCTTTGGAGCCAGTGAAGAGACTTGACGAGGATATCACTCGGCTGTTCCAGGCAGAATACCTAAAAAACCAGTGGCTTAAGATGGAACAAGGTCAGGAGTCCGATGAGCTTCTTGATCGCATCACAAAGTACCTGGATGACATGGAGGAGTACGTGATCAGGATGGCGAAGCGTAAGAAGAAGGTTGCCAATTCAGTCCTGATGAGGGAAATGAAAATACGGGCACAGAAAGGGATGAACCTAGTCAAGATCCAGCTCCAGGAACCTGAGCAGCAAGCTGTTCTAGAGAACCAGCTCCAGGAACTTGAGCAGCAGGTGGCTTTGGAGAACCAGCTCCGGGAAACTGAGAAGCAGGTAGCTCTAGATACCCAGCTCCAGGAACCTGAGCAGCAAGTGGCTCTAGAGAACCAGCTCCAGGAAACTGAGCAGCAGGTAGCTCTGGATCCTCAGCTCCAGCAACCAAAGCAGCAGGTAGCTCTGAAGAACCAGCTCCAGGACCCTGAGCAGCAGGTAGCTCTGAAGAACCAGCTCCAGGAACCTGAGCAGCAGGTAGCTCTGAAGAACCAGCTACAGGAACCTTAGCCATCACTGCCCTAAAAACATCTTCAGGTTCTCGTATAGTGAGGTGGAGCAGCAGCATCAAATCCAGAATAAGAACGGACTGACTACTTCCAAAGTCCCAACATCTTCTAAGGTTCTGCAAAGTTCTGAATAAAAATATTCAAAGGTTCTTGTTATGATGTTAAAAATGCACAAAATAAAAAGGTTAAAAGAATGCAGAGTCATCACGAGTTTATTAAAACTTTTTGCTGTGGGTGACAGCTCTGATTCCACTCCAACACAGCAGGGAACGCAGACCCATTAGACGCCAGTAGAGGGAGCCAGAGACCGCCATGGGCGAACAATACAGCAGGCAACGAAAACGAAGACTGCTAATAATTATTTAATTTAAATGAATGCTTAAGTAAATTTATATTTAAAACCACAACTAAACCAAAAATCAAAATAAATGATCATTTAAAAAGTTACCTAACACAATAATGTTATTAATGAGTAATTGTATCTACTGTAACTTTTTTAACTACTTATAACCTTAAAACAGACAAATTGGGCATTCAAGGCAAAAATACAAACTCAACGGTCACTCATAAATAGCTACAAATGTCCTTTAGTCAGTGGACTGCAAGTTCTATATCACAAGGTTTCTTGAGTAGTCGTCTTTTAGATGATTTACACCTACTTATCAAGGTTCCAAGGTTTTTAGCACCTGCTGACTTGGGTTAACATACCTTTCCATGTGGTGTTCAATGCCCCTGGCTTCTTTGGATGCTCAGAATATTCATCAGTTCGCTCCCTATTCACTACATTGATCAATATGTAGCACACTCATATAAGGGACTGAATTCAGATTTCGGACAGCGACACTGTGGATTATGGGATTATTTGAGTGCAATGAAAATTCGGACACTGACTGAACCCCAAAATAGTGCACTTCATAATGAATGGGGTGCAGTTTCTGACACGCATGGAGTTTTTTGTGGCAAGGTTGAGGTAAGCATTCAGCTGGGTGACCCCCTCCAATTTTGGGTTTTTGTTTGGCCTTAATTGTCAGAATAAATGTAATCGTTTGCTACAGCATTTGATATGTTACATAACTTGTGCACATACTTTCAGCACTAAATTATTGATTTTATTAACTCATAGCCATGATCTGTGAACTTGGCTTAAAAATAAGGTTTTATTGTAATGAATTAAATCAGCAGTAAAATGAGGGTGACTTGTGATTGAATAAATAGTGTAATTTCATTGCGTGAGCATGGAGACATCCCTGCTTTATAGAAAGTACAAAACATTGATTCTGTTTTGAAAAAGAATAAACGTTTAATGAGAGAACAAGCAAATGTGTTTTAGGTACATGTCCTCTAAAGAGTGGAATGTTAAATGTTAAATTTTAATGCCATTGAAATCACAGTGCTATTTTAAACTTACTTCTCTATTGATTCGAATGATTTTCAATAAAATGTTTGTGATATATTAACTAAAAGTATCTCACTAAGACTGCAGGTCAGTTCTGCTAATAAAAAGATTTACTTTAAGTAAAAGTTACTAAGTTAAAAGTGAACTGTTTTCAGACTGCTATGACAAGTAAACTAAATATTTCATTAAAACATTAAAATGAGAACAGAACAGCTGGCTGTTTTAAGGCCAACCTTATTTAAAGTGAAGGAGGAGGATAGAAACCACCCATTGGTGTCAGTAAGAGTGTGTGTGTGTGTGTGTGTGTGTGTGTGTGTGTGTGTGTGTGTGTGTGTGTGTGTGTGTGTGTGTGTGTGTGT
>JAYDZG010000002.1:6065978-6078768 GCA_034509265.1 Microcambeva bendego
TGTGTGTGTGTGTGTGTGTGTGTGTGTGTGTGTGTGTGTGTGTGTGTGTGTGTGTGTGTGTGTGTGTGTGTGTGATACAGAACCTGACTGTTGGGCCACTTTAGCCCTTGGAGTAATAAATGAATAAAAGATTATATTTCTACCTATATACAGCCAAGACTGACATTCATGCGGTAAAACTTAGTTATTAGACTTTAACTTTCAACTAAGAACAATAATTAATATAAACATAAAAGCAGCTAACCTAAAAAGTTCCAAATAAGCATTATTTGATCTCCACCCTTGAACATGCTTTACTACTATTTAAGCCTCACAAAATGCTTCGTCAATTATGCTAAAATTCTGCAGACATTTTGGTTTTCCATTCGGATAAATATAAGCAGTGAAATAACCACAGATTTTAAAAATATAAACATTACCAACTTCCCCTCAATGGCATACATTTAGATTATAGTTCTCTACGAATGTGATTAAAATATGTCAAAAACATTCAATGTTAATCTAATTTGATGCTCAGGTGAAAATGTGACACGTATATTTGGTCACTGAATAAAGACAATAAATAAGAACATTCACTTAAAATCAAGTTTTCCTTTTACAAATGGACGGTAAATAGAAAATAAATCTCTTGGCTCCCTTGGCTAATGCAGGCCTCTTCATCCCGGATGAAGATCTTGTGATCTAACTACTGAACTAATATCTGCAAAGAGAAATAATACACATTATGATTATCATTACTATTATAGTAGTATTAGTGAGTAATAGTATGCTAGTGTTCATCAAAAAGTTTCCAGATTTTCAGTGTTTTTGGACAAGCACTGATTCCTTTCCTCTGCACTAATGTCGACCCGGCTCTGATTAAGGAGAACAAACCTAACCCACTCAGCCTCGGACATGTGGACAACAGCCGTATGCATTTTGTCATGTAGTACATTCGTGTGTACAGAGACACACCCTGATAAACACTCATTCCATCAATCAGCCCCAGAGCTCTCAGTTACATCAGTTCCCAGTAGTCCCCTAGATGGTGCTAAATCCAGACTGTAATCTCTCTCAGAGAGGACCAATCACGACTCCTCCTGCCCTTGAAGAGCCTTCATACTAACCAAGAATGTTCTACACAGCTCCATGAAGTCTAGGAAACCCTGTTCTATTTGACTTTAAAGTGATTTAATACATTTTTATGTACCGATTAGTAATAACTCATTCTGCTTCAGGACCATGACAGTTATGTGTCTGTTACCTGTAGTAGTTTGGTTTAAAAGGTCCATTTTTATTAAGACCCATGTACTTGGCCTGCTCATCAGTCAGCTCGGTGAGGTGGGCATCAAAGTTGGGCAGATGCAAACTAGCCACATACTCATCTAAACACACACAAACAAACTAGGTTTCATTTTGTTGCAATGATTTTTAGCTCGTCTGAAATACCATTATGTCTGGAATTAAATCCCACCCTAATTATGACTCCCTTTCCTTATTTTAAAATCTGCTTAGATTTTTCTTCACATTTTCTGTGGAGTTTGCATGTACAGGGTGTCGATTTGAAAAATTCCCACACTTAATATCTCCCTTCCAGTAAATATTATTACAAATTGGAAAGACACGTCTATTTTATTTTAAAGGGGGACACTTCTAAAGAATATTTGCAGGATTCATGGTTTAACGAGTCCAAAAGTACAAATGTAATTAGAACTTGCCTGCACTGAGATTGAATGTTTTAGTATTAATACTTCTGTCACTTTGGAACATGATTTTTTATAAACTACTTTCCAAAAAAATGTATTTCCAATTTTTGGTATGTAGACCAGAATGATCTGCTGTGGTAATTCACCCCTCACCCTTCCTTCCTCAAAATAACTTTTTTTGACTCCCTTCTTTACTGGCTGTTTGACTACCCATGGGTCATATGACCCTGCAAATTAATATTGCAGCATAAACTGCTCTCTCAAAATTGAGACATCTGAAAAAGACTCTAGTTGACGTTCTGTAAAATAGTTTGACCCTGATTCTTGTTATAGATAAATAAAATGTGGGTAGGTGGGTATGATGGATATAAATAATAAACATGCAGGCCATTAATTTAAAAGTCTTTAAAGGGATCTGTGTTATAGGTTTCTCAGTAATGCATGTTTACCCATCTTTTTGGGCAGCAGGTACACATCTTGTCTGTAGCGCCCCTCTGGTGCATTATACAGCTCTATTAGGGCCAGGGCCTAAATAACAAACACACAATGAAATTTTAACCGTAAAGCGCCAGTGGCAGAAAAGATGATGAAATGATGGAACTGAACCAACCTGCGTAGTGGCTGTGATGGAAAGCACGAACGAGGGCACCGTCGAGCAGCTCAGGTTCAAAAGCCGGCCCTAAAAATAGAATGCAATCGGGTCCTGCTTTGTACGACACATTAATGGAACATTTGTGAAATATTGAAAGAGACGTGATGGAGCACCTCTGCCAGGAGGATGACTCTCTTCCCATCAGGCCAGATGACGTGGTCAACCTGAGAACGCACCCTTTCCCATGTCAGCTCCGGGGTCCTCAGACTTGCCTAGAAAAAGCAATACACACGGACACACACACCTTCGAATGTACCTTATACAAAACAAGGAACATATCAACAGTCCAAAAGACTTTAATAAGTGTAAAAATCATGTTAGACCAAAATGAGAATCCCAAGAAGGAAGGGTTCCTGCTGAGTCTGGTTCCTCCAAGGTTTCTTCCTTGCCACAGTCGCCCTCGACAGGCTCAACAGTTTTTTTGGGGTCTGGTTGTTCTAAAATCTGTAAAGGTGCTTTATGACAATTTCTATTGTATAAAGCACTATACAAATAAATTGACTTGACTTGGTGTAATTAACATTTTGGGTCAAACACACACCCATAAAGTAAAACTAGAGAAATTGATCATTTTGAAGTGGACTTTTGTTTTTTGTCTGACTGATTTGGATTAATATTTTACATTTGTACAGAATGATGGGAAAAAATATCAGGTTAGAAGGAACATGTTTATTTTTATGTACCATGGGCAGAAAAGAGAAAGACAAGAATGATCCAGAAACCTGAATGGTTATGTAGATCTGCAGATGAAACTCACCACATCAATCTCAGTGTTCGAGTGTCCCATGTTACACACAATGCAGCCATTCTTCATGCGATCCAGCTGCTCTCGGGTTACCACATTTTTGTTTCCTGCAGAGACAGATTTAATTATTGGTGATGAAGCTGAGGAAACCCTATCACACATCCCAAGTGTATTTACAGGCCTACAATGGTCCGGAAATTTGTTCGGTTATGTCACTTTTCCATTGCTCAGTAACACCCTGCAAGCTAACACTGCAAACTGATCCCACATTTAGGCGCCTCTATTCTCTCTTAAATGAGCTGCTCCACAGTCTGTGTTTTTTTACATCCTCGGCTCCATCAGCCCTAGGTCATTTGAATGAGGAGTAATCTATAATGTCAGACTAAGAACTAAACTAGTCATGTAATGTTAAAAAAGCACCACTTGTTTTTTCCACCGGCACACCAGGGTAGAGACTCTGAACTCCCCACTTCGAAACTTGTTGCCACTAATCAACTGGATGCCATCTAGCAGGCTCAATTGGCAGTTACATGTCTGCTAGGGGGTGGGGCAGCTGGATTATATGTGGGTGGGGTCTGTGGAAGGACCCTGATTGGCAAAAGCGACATCAGCTGTGTGTTCTCCTCAGATACAGTCAGGTGTTCCTCATCAGCAGAAGATTGTTTCCATTTGTGTAAAATTAATCGATATTCACTTTAAACAGCAGAGAACACTGGCGCCATCACCTCGCCTGCTTGACGTCACTGGCGCCACGTCTGGTGGCCAGGTTCGGGGTTTTCAGATAAATTGGGCTTAATTCAAAATGGTTTTGCATAGTTTGTGTGTACCTCGGAAATAAAAGGACATTCTTTATTTAGATCGAGGAGCACCCAGGTGGAGTAGTGAGATTTTCCACTGCACACCAGCATCGAGTGTTTGAACTCCCCGGTTCAAAACTCAGTTTTGCCGTTTGGCTAGGTGCCACTTTAGCCACTAGGATGCACAAACCAATGTGTTGTATTGCTTGTCCCAAGCCTGGATAAATATAAGATTTGCATCAGGAAGAGCACCAGTTCATAATCAGGATCAGAAAATTAAAGACAATTAAAAATATAATATTGTATTTTTTGAGAGAAATAATAAATTGACTTAGTCATAAAGTGGCCTGGTGGTTAGAGAACTGGGCTTTTGATCGGAAGGTTGTTGGTTCGATTCCTAGAGCTGATAGGTCAAGACACCCAACCCCTATCTGCTTCCCAGGCACAGTGGCTAGGCCTGCCCATCGCTCTGGACATGTGTGCTCACTGCCCCCTAGTGTTCACTAGTGTGTATATGTGTGTTTCACTGCAGACAGGGATAAAATATCGAGAACAAATTGCCCTGTGTGTAAAGCACAGTGGTGAAAATAGTTATAAAATCAATTCTAAATCATGGGTGTATCATTACATCCATATTCAAACATTCTAGTTTAAGAACCATTAAAGGTACTTGGATGGCAATATGCTAGCCCATTACCACCGAGATCTAGTGTTTAAATCTCAGCAGTGCTATTGACCATGTCTGGACATGTCTTATGGGTTGGTGAACAGCCAAGCCAGATGCAAACTCACCAGTGGCCTACACTGTAGCATTAATATTACGATCACTGACCCAGACATTTCTTACGCATGCCGTCATCTGCATTATCAGCTTACAAAAAGCATCAGCAGATAAATCCAAATACAGTTCAGGCAGTCAAGCGTCCTGTTCTGTTCACACTTCATTCCAGCATAAATGCAAACACTGCTTCCCCCCAGATAGTTTAAAGCAACACAACAGTCAGCAGCAAAGTTAAGTAGCTGGAAACTTCTGGCTTCATGGTGCTAATCAGCGCTGCAAATCACAAGAGAGCAGGTTTGGACAGCGAGGTGAGAAGAGATGGAAAAAACAAAGCTGTAACATGTGAGCACAGCTACCTGTGCAGGTGATCACCATGTCCATTTGGCGCACAACTTCATTCAGCTTCACCACTCTGAAGCCATCCATGCTGTGGGGAAATAATGTTCCAGACTTGTGCTTAGTTTACTTTAACACAATGCACATGGGTTCAGTTAAAACTCTTAGAAGCAGGAAATAACTGTGCTGGAACTTAAATGTTTTAATTCTTGTTTTGTTCCTGGGTCAGTATCAACCAAAAGAAGGCTTATCTAAACAGCAGAAACACAGGTTTATGTTCAATTTAACGTGGGTGCAGCAGGTAATTAAGTACAAAGAACAAAGTAATTATATACATTTAACTCGAAATGAAAAAAAGAAGAAGAAAGAATTGTAATTCACAAGGTTTGGGATGTAAATATTTTCCCCCCATGTTAACATGTATTGTGTGGCTAAGTGGGAAGACTCGAAGCCTCACTAGCAGCAATGTTTAGTATTGTTTTGTCTCAATGCATGTTTGTTTACTAGGATTTTAACGTCATGTTTTACACTTTAGTTACATTCATGACAGACACATTTTTCTTCATTACACAATGTTCATCAGTACAAAAGTTTATATCAAACACAGTCATGGATGACTTTGTATCTCTAATTCACTTGACTGCATGTTTTTGGACTGTGGGACGAAACTGGACCAGGAAGAAACCCACGAGGAGAACATGCAAATTCCACAAATAAAGGTCCCAGACCGCCCCACCCGGGGATCAAATCTAGGACCTTCCTGCTGTGAGGCGACAGTGGTAGTACACTCGTAGTGTGATTGATGATTTGTCTCACCAGGCCTGCAGGGCACAGATAGGGTCGATTTCTGTGACACACACGATGGCTCCCAGAGCTTTTAGTGCAGAGCAGCATCCCTTTCCGACCTGCATGATAGAGCATTGTGTTTTCCATCCAGTGCAAATGTGCCAGACACATATTCCACTTTAAAAAGGGAACTAACTGAAAGATAAAAAGGCCCTACTCATACATAAATTCCTAAGTCCAGTGGACGTTGACTCACCTCTCCATAGCCACAAACAACCACCTGCTTCCCACCAAACATCACATCCGTGGTTCTTTTCAGCCTAAAAATGACAGATGTAAAAACAGACCTTTGTTTGTGGTATCAGGTCACAGTGAAAGCTCTGAAATCATTTCAATAAGACGATAGACAATAACCCTGCGCTACAGATATCATGTAAGCATCAGAGAGCCTCACCCATCCAAGATTGACTCCCTACAGCAGTAGAGGTTGTCAAATTTCTGCTTAGTGACAGAGTCGTTCACGTTCATGGCAGGGACACACAGCTTTCCAGCCTTAGAGAGCTGGTAGAGTCTAAAACAAGAAAGAATCATAAATCAGAAATCATAAAGAAGCAGTCGAAAGGATTCACAACAAGTCCTGTCCTGATATAAGCCCTGTTAGACCAACGTGTGTGGCTTTGCAAACAATGCCCAATCAAGGGAATCATTTGGACTACAGGTGTGTGCTAGTCACATTTCAAGAATAATTAACAGGGTACTTCTGACCCAATTTGAAGTGCTACATTTGTGAATAAAATATTTCAGCTTTTGATCTTTAATTCATTATTACTATTGTGGAATCTTGAGTTCCGAACGGTTTAACACATAAACATTTTGGGTTACAAACTAAATTCTCACACGGATGAAAGACGTGGGGTCACAAAGAAGTCTAAAATGTTGTACATAGGCAGCATTGTGGGGCGTCTACAAAATAATTGATTTGCAAAAGTGTATTTATTTGTTAATTCAGGCTCAGACTCAGGGGGGAATATACAGAAAAGACCTGGATCACCCGACCTGTGAGGTGACAGTGTTACCTACTAAGCCACCACATAAGTCTTAATTCATAAGTGAATAATGTGTGCAATAAGTCTAGGGGTCAAAATACTTAAATACTCTGAATGGACTGTGTATGCATTGTGTGAGCAGAATATATTGAGTCAGATATAACAGTTTTACTAACTGCTCATGATCCAACTCAATCTACATTCATGTACAAAGAACTACCATCTCACCTGTGAACTCCAGTGACACTTTCCTCCACTATTCCTTGGATCTTCTTAAACACACTTGGGTATTTTTTATAAACCCAATGTGTGAGGTCCCCACCGTCATCCAGAATCTGTTAGCACAACAACAGTCAATAAGATGCAGGCATTTGCCCTGATTTTGAACTGCCATATTGAACAATTACCACAAGGTATTGAAACACAAATAAAAGTGGTAACAACATATTTTCCTTTCATTTATTGAGGTACAAAGTTAAACAGTGTCTATGTGGTACCATGTTTGCCTGCCAGCCCTCCGTGTTAACGCAGCGGTCAATGCACCACCAGAAATCATCTTCAGACTCTCCTTTCCAGGCAAAAACTGCTACACCTGTTAAAACAAGTCACCGTAATGAGGGAAGGAAGATTTCCATATACAATGTTGGCTGTTTTCATGAGATGCATTCCAAATGTGCTTACATGAATGATTAGCAATGCTAAAGTAGATTTAAAGGGTTGAACTGAAGTGGGAGTTAAACTCATGAGAGGGAACACAGCAACACCTAGTCTATAGTTCTTACAATGAAGGGTCTGACAAGGTAAAATAAGGCACGGAACTCTGTAGTGCTGTGGTTCTGCAGGATGCAGTGTATGCTTGACATTACCCATTTCTGCCAGGGCGGCAGCCACCTCATTCTGAGTGGAGTAGATGTTACATGCAGCCCAGCGACACTGAGCACCCAGAGCCACCAACGTCTCGATCAGGACCTTGACAAATTGAAGATGCAGAAAAACAAACTGCAGAAACCTGTATATCAAGACATGTAGGTCAAACCGAGGAGGCACGTTTATGATTTATCCATAATGACATAACATTTGAACAGGTAAAAAGATATTTCTTAAATACCAAGACCTAGTTGACCTCAAATCTAGATCACAAATAGCAGGAGCTTCAGTCATTAAACTTATCTAATGTCTAATTTCATTTTTCAACTGCTTTATCCTGGTTCGAATGGCTGTTGGGTCTACTTCAACTGGAGGGTCTGGTTAGCCATTTGCACCTCCAAACCCCACCCTCCCCAGATATTTTCAATCATGGACATGAGTGTCTGCCAATATGATCAAGCCAGAGCAAATCTCTGGATTGAGATCAACCTTTTATTTGGTCTCACACTATACAGAATGGAGCTGGACCCTAGATCAGTGCTTATCGAACTTTCGTCTGGTTGCAAAGCGTCACAACAGTGGCAGAAAGGTAGTCAATCAGGTCACACAAATGACTCAATAAACAAAAGTAATAGACTACAGCACCTTCATGGTACAGAGGTCCAACAGGCTCATCGCCATCTCAGCGGTGACACAATTGGCCAGATCTGAGGTATGGAAGGTGGGGTTTCTCCTCATATCCAGTGCTAAATACAAACTCAGTGTCTGGTTTAAATGCTAACACAAGTGGGGAGGGATTCACATGGGGCATAGTTTGCCATATTGCTTTCCACTGACTGCTGTAAAAGAAATGGCCAGCGACTGCAGACAAGTTGGATGGAGCCGGGGCTCGTCTGCGACTCTCCTCTGCCAGTGTGTGGGTGGTGCAGTGACAGAGGAATTGTGATATAAAACAAGAACTGGCTGATATATGTGAAATAGCCAGCATTGCCCTTGACAACAAACCGAATTAATCTACATTTATAGTCTTAGAGAAGGCAAGAATAGCACTTACTGTGCTTAACTAACCACATGTTAAAACATTTTATATTGTTTTTTAACCATCTATAAAACAGAAATTAATTTTGTTACTGTGAAAGTGAACATTCCCCTCCATTACATTACACAATGCATGAGTTAAAGTGCAGGATCTATGACTTACTGCTGTCTGTGCAGTGATGTGGGTGCAACCAACCACTTTAGCCCCGGCAAGAGGCTTTTCCCCCTGGGCTCGCTTCCTCAATGAGATCAGAGCAGACATATCTAGGAAAAATGGAAGAGGCAAGTGAGTTTAATATTAGGCCAGAGGATCAGGTTACAAATCTTCGAAGCCATGTCTTGCACATAAATGTGTTTGTCTGTTATGTTCAATGTATTCAAAAGACAATATCTTTGTGGGGTTTTATAATCTTTGTGAGGTGTTACAATCGTGTTTTGAATTAGTGCTGCCACGAGCAGCTGTTAACTTGTCCAGGTAATTCACTGAAGAGCACTTTCCCTACCTCACTTCTACACAAGCTGCTACAAACAGAATTTCCAAATCCATCAGATCTGCCAAAATTACCAAAGTATTTAAAATGTATTAATAGTATAGTCTTAGCTCAAATAGAGATAGTTGCAGAAAGTATAGGGGACTCTGAGCAACAACAAAATTGCACAGCCCAACAGCCCAAACAAAATCTGGATCAAAGCAAATCAAACCCCTTTTATTATACATACTAACCTAGTGTGTGTAAATCCATTTAACACTGACCTTGATGTTATAACGTTTTACAAACAGGTTAAAATATGACCTTTTATTTATTTTGAAAGGTCATCTGTCCATCAGCCAGCGGCAACATTAAAGCCTCTGAAAGGTGACATGAATCACTGCAACCATTTAATTAATTAACCATTTAATTCCCATCTGGAAGGATTTTCTAACAGAATTGAAGGAATTTCCAAATGTGCTAAGCACTTGACAACTGCTTTGCCTTCACTCTGAGGTCCAACTCCTTCCAAACCATCTCAACTAGGTTTAGGTCAGGAGATTATAAAGGCCAGGTCATCAGGCACAGCACTTCATCACTCTATATCTTTGGTCAATTAGCCGTTACATAGACTGGTACTGACTTTTGTCTGGTACTGTAGGTTTTATATCAGTTAAAATAAGTTTTCGAACAGACCCGTCATGTTCCAGGAAACTAGACAGACCCACGTTAAGCCATGTCTACTGCCAAGATCTTAAAATAGCCTTGTCAGAACTAGAGTATGGAGAAATGGAAGAAAATGGCTTCCTCTGATTAATCATGTCATTCTTTTACATAATATAGATGGGAGAAGAATGCGTCCGTGTGGAAAAAAGATGGCACCATGATGCACTATAGAAAAAAGGGCAAACTGATGAAGACAGTGTGATGCTCGAGACAATGATCTGGCATTCATTTGGATTTTAATTTGATCACCTTTATAAACACTGTTGACAAAAGAGAAATTTGTCTTCTTGACAAAATTATTCTCTAATGGTAGTGACCTTTTTTAATAAATGGTTGAGTAATGGTTTCAGGAACAAAAAGTTAACTTCAACTCCAAAATTTCCAAGATCCCAATAGATTATATAGACAGACAGACAGACAGACAGACAGACAGAGATAGATAGATAGATAGATAGATAGATAGATAGATAGATAGATAGATAGATGTTGATTTCTGTAACAAAAACAGACAGATTTTACACCAAGTTGATGGTATGAAGCTACAACTTACAAACAGTTGAGCTTATGTAGCTTTGCACAATGTGTACAGGAAACCGGTGTTGAAAAACTGCAGTAAATAGCAACACCTTAGAGACCAGAGAGCCTCTTTCCATCTCTTCCCACAGAGAGTTCCTTCTCACCTTGCTCTGCTATCTCGATCTCTCGCCGGCCGAACTCGGCTTGCTTTATGTTCTTGACGCAGAAATCGCTGTTGCCTTTGGTGTTGAGCTGGGTTTTCTCTCGCGGGGATGTTTCATCATCAGAACTGTCTGTGTACGAAGCGGCTGTGGAAATAACAAACACAGCCAAAACATTAATGAATTAAATTGCTTGGAATACTTTTTTGTACACCAAACAGATCCTTATTTTCCTTCTCTAAAATGTTTCTGCCCATTTTAACATCTGTTAACAGAGATTTCAGAAACAAACGACATCGCTTTCATTCATAGTCATTGTACTTTGTGGAGCCACTGATTCAGCACTGCATCTTTTTCCACGAAAAGCTTTGCTGATCGTCCAAAAAGTGGAAATCAGATGGTGCTAAATCTAGACAATAAGTCAATAATCGGAGTTTCTTTAACATTACCGCTTTGTAATGCTAATGAACACAGAATTCTGTCACGGTTGAGGGCAGTTACTCAGTCTGAGCTTTAAAGAAGATCAATGATGGTGGTGGGCATGTGATCCAGGGTCAGTTGCAAGAGTGTGGCTTAGTAAGTTGGGAAAATGAGCAGGTAAGTCAGCTACACCCGTGTGAATGAAACCGTCATCGTTATTAGGAAGCTTATACTTGAGCTCTTTGAGAAACAGAGAAGTGAGGTACAGAGCTGAGAAAAAAAGAGAAACTCTATTTGTGTTAACCATTTAAAAGAGAGTTCTTTTGATGGTTAAATAAACACCGGTTTTGTGCCTCTGACGTGCTTGAGCTGCATCTCATTTCCCCCAAATGTTTTCAACGCTGGCCGTTCATCCTTGACAGCAACATAAATAACTATATCTAGGATTAACAAATATACAAGTAATTTAAATATGCACCAAATCCATATGCTCTGGTGGTTCAGGGGTAAAACACATGCTAGCACACCAGAGCTGACATTTGGAATGCCTACACAGGTGCTTACATGGATGATAGGCTGTTGTTCAAAATCTCAGAACTGAAATCATAACTGATGCGATTTTGATCGATTGATGGCATCTGCACAGAATCGGAGGATAATGCACTGGGCACTGATGCACTGGGTTACCCCTCATTTGGACACATGATTTTTATTAATAATATCCAACTAGTTAAATCACATGATGATTTATGGAATCTTTCAGAAAAGCAAAATGTTTGACATAAACCAGAACCTCCAGTTTGGATGCAACCCAAATGGTTGAAAGTAATTAAGACACTGTTGACAGATTGTAGCTAAAAGCTCATTACTAATAATCAAAGTTTGGTTGACATAGGTTAAAAGGAATCAGAAATCACTATTGGAGATGCAGAATATTATCACAGTGAAACGTCTCAAATTTACCATAATTAAGATCTGCATACCTAATCTAACGCTGCAGGCCAGCTGGATAAGAGCTAATTATCTATTTTACATTTATAATCAAATCTAAATATTCTTTCTTTATTATTTGATTTATACCAAGCAGGTATATCAAAGCGTTTAATTACTGCTGTTGTATAATGAGCACAATTCTACATTTACAATCATTTTCTCTATGAACTGCTTGATGAGTATATTTATCATGAATAGGTCACTTGTGATGACTTATTGGGAGTTAAAACCTCTTCATCTAACCCCATTTTGCCATCCAACAGGACTTAATGAACTGCCACGACCTTAATCGGGAAGATTCAGTGTGTCCTTGATATATAATTTTGGAGACACTGATCTATACAAGCCAAAGTTTTAGAAAGTAAGAGTGAGTGAGACCTGAGCTGTAGCTGTCGGTGGAGGACTGAGAGATGGAGCGTGATAGCGAGCGGCGGCCTGTCTTTGTAGGAAACTTGCTGAACTCCTGCTTGTCTTCTTGGTTGGCGAATTGAATCTGCTGCAGAATCAAGATTGTAGTTATTCACTGGCCAGATGTTACTGCCATTATGTGATCAACGTCTTCTTACAAAATAATACAGCTAATTCAAGTTAATCATTAATCCAAAGTAAACGTGTCACATGTAAACACAGTGTAAAGATGACCTCTGTGTCTTTTAATCTTAGTGAAAGGTGTGTTGACTCTGTAGACCAGGGGTGTATATATATATGGACCCTAATGGCAAAATTCACTACAGGTGTTTGAATGACCAATACGTTTCCTGTTTAAATTAC
>JAYDZG010000002.1:6112141-6124468 GCA_034509265.1 Microcambeva bendego
GTATTTTCTATAGGAGAGCACTCTGAATCTCTCCTGGGTTTTCTCATGCCAATGTATCGCAGTAACATGTTACCCAACGTGTTCAGCTCTAAACGCGCCAGTTCCTGTACCACATGAACCAGTAAGTCACACTGTGCATAAAATAAATTACATAAAGAAAACGAAACATTTCAGTGGTAATACAACTAGTTCAGGTTATAAACTGAACCTTCTGCGGTTTAACTCAATTTAACTCTAACGAAAAAATGTACGGAACACTGTGAACACTTGTGCTCTGTAGCGACACGACTAAAACAAACGCGATTTAAAATCCAATAATAAAATATTGTAACTTTTTACATATTACTGTTTTGCACGTTAGACTATTGCCGAGAATTTTAAGTTATCAGGATGTAAACACACTTCATACACGAATATTTAGTGTAAGAACATGCTAGCCAGTCAGGTAGATCCCTTTGTTGTTTGTTAGGATCTCTGTACAGAACTAGGTCAACCCTGGCACGGTCCTCCATCTTACTTCTACCGTGAATCGCCGGTATCTAGCATGCTTCTCTTCTTCTCACCCTAACGGTTTGATTTTTGTATTAAACCGAATTAGTCGTTTGGTTGGTCAATGAGAAACCAATGAGTGTAGTGAGGCAGCATTGCCCTGCAACAGAGCTCTTTTTACCGTGTCTCAGTGTCCGGTACTCCTCTGATTGGCTCCAGTTAAGGGCGCAGAAACCCAATCACCACTGTTGCACACAAAATGGCGCAAATCAACAACGCCGAGAAGAAGCCCCGCTCTTTTACACGCGTATTCAGGGAAACCCCGCCTTCCGTGCTAACATTGGTTAACCCGTTGTTTTCTTACGCCGTTCACCAATCGTATAACACAATGTTTGACAGCGTAGGCCAATCACAGCCCCCGATGAAGGATTTGTCAGAAAACGGGTGGGAGATGAGGTGTTTAAACTGTAAAACAGCGCATGCGCAACGTTCGTACACCATTACAGCATTAACAGAAGGATAAAGTCTTTCCTAATTTAGGATCAAATTTAATCCACAAATTGATTAATTAATTCAACTTGAAATGCTAATGCGTGGAACTATTTGGTGGGTGTATGAAAACAAAAAACATGGGAGTTTGTAGTATATTGGATGTTGACGTTACTTTTTCATTTATTATTAGTAAACACAAATTACCCATGTAACAATCTACTAATGTAAACAATGTCAATCCATCACAACTATACATACACCCGAAACTCGCTGCCAGGGAATAGTCAGGTCAACAGAAAGGCTTTATAAAGGTATAAAAAAAAGTCAAACTAGAAACTAAGCAGGCATAGGAAGAACATACCAAATTCCGTACATACAGTGACAGTGCAAATTAATCCAGCTGTGTCCTTTTTATTGGGTTTGCTCAGTGGTACTCATCTCGTATGAATCATGTCTTAATATATGACAGTTCAGTTCTCCTTAATGTAGTCTACGTTGAATAACATTCAGAATAATTTTGACTGCTGTGTTGTACTGCATTTAGACGCCAGTCTAATATTTCTATTGTTTAGTCAGGAACAGTCCATGGGCATCCCTACCAACTCAAGCATAAATGGGTTTTTTCTGGTCTCACCGATCTTCTGGTAAACTGTTCTTGTTTTTCCTTGTTTGTTCCCGTATTGTCCTTGTTTGTCGAGACTGTGATACTTGTGCTTTCTTGTGACTTTCTAAACTCCATGGTTATTGAACTTGTTGGGCTCTCCAATTGTTTTAATGGCTTCATGGCATTTCCAGCCCAGTTGGTGGCAGCAATGCACTGAAGAACTGGTTTACGATCCGACAGAAACCACAAGAAGAAAACCTCATGGACAAGGTTCGTGTGTAAATTAATGGTTATTACTGTTAGATTTACATAACTATTAATATACACTATTCACATAATATTGAAAGCCAAATGTGTTTTTATTAATATTTAGTTTTTTACCGGTTATTGTAATTTATGCTCTAGTTCGACGAAGCTAACCGAGTGTGCCTAGAGTGAGCGAATTGTTTAATAACCCAAAATTCCTTGTGTAAGTGCACTTCGTAGGGCACTAAATAATGACCTATACACTCGATCTGGATCCATATATCAGTAATGGTCAACCTTATTGAAACAGGCCTGTACAAGATTCAAATTCTGATTCGGTAGCTAATTATTCCAGAACTTTTCCTTTTAACATAACCACAAAGCTTCACGTCTGTCTAATGTGAAAGCTTTTTGAGTAATTGTAGCACTTTTGTATATTGGTTAAAACTACAGTTCATAGAAGATTGGACATCATAACATAATGATGCATTCACTAATTCATAAATAAGTCATATAATCATACTGTAATCATCCACAATGTATGCATAACCAATGGACTTATTAACAGTTCTTTATTGTTCTTCATGAACTATCCTATGAAACCGTTCATTCACAAACCTGCATAACATAAGTTTACTCACCGTTTTTTTTGTCATGCCCTTCCTGACATAGCCCAAGCTTATTTATCCAGGGCTTGTTTAACTTAGGCTTATTTATCCAGGCTTGGTACCGGCTCCACAGTGCACTGGTTCATGCATCCTAATAACTATAAGAAAATTTAATGTCTCCAAATAACCTGGAGACATAACCTGTTTTTGGAGTATTTGAGGAAACTGGAGCTCCCATAGGAAACCCACATGGACACAAGGAGAACTGGCAAACTCCGCCCCGAAAGGATCTGGATCGCCCCGTCTGGGGATGAAATCCATGAGCACCTTGCTGTGAGGCGACAGTGCTACTCACCCATTTATAATTAACACTCCTTTCTCTCATTTGTGAACAACCCATCTACAATGATATGTAATATTCATCCATTGTCTGCTTTACCACTTTTTGCTATTCTGGGTTGCAGTGTGTCAATTGAACTGGGTGAAAGGCAGGAAACACCCGAACTGGGTCTATCATAGGCCACACATTCATAGACACTGAGGTCTAGGTGGATTCCAGTTAGCTTGACCTACATGTCAGTGGTCTGACATGATATATTCAGAAGCGTTTGCATTTCCATTTTATCTGATAGAATTGGTCCTCGGCTTGTACATCACTATGTTTACACCAGTAAGGTTGGCCCACCTGGTGGCAGCTCAGCTTGCTTTACTTCCGGTGCCAGCATGTCGCCATGCCAGTCGCAATGCCAGGCCATGGATGGGCTCTGGAATGACTACAAGTAGTTCCAAGCCAGGAATCAGAAGCACAGAGAAGCATGGTGTTTCTGAAGAGGACCTCGACATGGATGAAGTGGAAGCTGAACTGAAGTCGCTTCTAAAGTAAGCGTGATTTTAGGATATAAAACAAGTTTTTGAGGGTTTTTTTTAGTTTCACGCTAGTTTGGAACGTTGTGTTGCAGATTGAGTAAGAAAAAGGAAAAGGCGGCTAAATTTCACAAGATCAGGAGGCAGCTGAGCAGCCCTGGAGCCCCAGAGAGAAGATTAACCTGGGATGCAATTCAGCAGATCAGGTAATTTATCAGTTCTGTACATACAGTAGCTGTGTGTAGTTCAGTGCTTCAAGTACAGGACTAGTAAACGGAAGTCAATGGTTCAAGCCCCATATCTGCAAGGTTGCTACCGCTCAGCTTAACTCTCAGTAGCCTACTGGTTAAGGTATTGGAATAGTAATCAGAAGGTTGCCAGTTCAAACCTCACCACTGCCAGGATGCTGCAGTTGGGCCCTTGAGCAAGGATCTTAACCCTCATTGCTCAGACTGTATACTGTAACTGTACTGTAAGTCTCTTTGGATAAAGGCGTCTGTTAAAAGCTGAAAAATGAAAATGGTTATATATGTATATATTTTTACATTTGTTAAAAGATTTGTTTTTAGATTTAGGTAGACTTTTCTGTAAGAAATGCTTTGTAAGGGAGGTGAGGGTGAGTTGACCCTTGCCTCCCTCCCATGCTAGACATGATCACCCTGTGTTGGAGTGCAAGTTCCTAAACCTCAAAAAATTAAACAAAAGATTAAAATACTTAATAAGGGGAAATCTGAAATGTACTGACTTTCCTGGACTTTCCAAACCCTGTTTTCCTGATGTTTCTGCAACCTCTATGAAAATGAAAGTAAAAGTAAAAATTTGCTGCTTGCGTAGCCACATTCCATTTCAGTGTCTCCTAAACTTAAAATATTCGGTCATACCCTGGACTTATTTCATTAGAAAAGCTGCAGCTGGCTTGTCTGCTACACAAATGTTTCCAATTACAAGTCATGTCTGATCACTTCACATTAATATTTGAACAATTATATTGCACAGTTGCAACTAAATACAGTAAACCCTCGACTTTCACATGGGGTTACGTTCCAAGAGCTCCCATGAATTGTGAAAAAACACAAATTCTAGTCATGGTACACCTATAAATGCTTATTTTTAATATATAGTGTAAACACCTAGAGTCAGACGATTCGTTGTCCCACTTGGTTTGGCTGGAAAGCAATCAGTGTGATTATGGAGCGCAGCTGTCTTAATAAACAATCAGCCGCTGATTCGGGGAGGAGGCAGAAGTTAAGGCTTAATAACTGGAGCGGTTCATTTACTCGAAAGGGACACAGTTGTGGTCAGCATTGAGACGCTTTGGAACTGTGTGGCTCTCAAGCTTCGTGTTCATGCAAATGGATGCGCCTGTTAATAAAGATAAAGTAGTTATGTAAGAGAGTCTTCTCTGAAATAAGAGCACTCGACACGTTGGTTTGCTTTTCAGATTAAAACACTTTAGAGATCTCTTATATTACATTATTACATCACTTTACTCATGTTACACCTTTATGTACGTACTGTCATTCTAGCAAGCATGTTTTGTTTGGTGTAAGTAGGATAAAATGAGCAGATTTTACACTAATATTTATGTTAGAAAATTAGTCAAACATATTAATAATTTAGTGTTACAATAATATATTGCCATGATAAAACCATTAAAATGTGGATGTTAGTAGTGGTTTCCAAGGGAAAAATCCATGAAAGTCTTAAAACTCTGAATTTTCGGATGTTCTCTTAATATTGGGTTCATTTGAGTTGCACCATCGAACAATAATCAGCATCCAATTCGAAACCCTGGCTAAAAATAATATGCATATTATGCAAAACGATATTTTACATGCATATGCATATGTAACGACACTTTCTTTACAATACTGATGTCAAGCTACTGTTTTCAGATACCTTAAGCAGGAATCACCACAAGAATGGACGTTGCAGAGATTAGCAGAGGGTTTCTCGGTTAGCACCGAGGTCATCTCCAGAGTCCTTCGCAGCAAGTTCACCCCACCTCCCGAGAGACAGATGAAACAGGACACCAGCGTGTTAGTCACTGTCGGACAGCTCGCTCCTGGGGACAGTGGAACGGCTCGACTATTAAAGGGCCGGTCGAGTCTTCCTCCGCCTGGCAGCCCGATACCGGCCAGGATTTCCCCAGGGAACACAAGTTCTGTTCCCGCCCTGACTACTGGAGCCCCGGCACCCACGGAGGGTGAGAAAGAACTCATTCTATCTGATGATCGTGTTACAGCGGTTACAAAAAAAGCAGCACAGGTATCCATCGTGGCTCAAAGCCAAACACAGGAACAACCCGAGATGGAAAAGACGAGCGCTTTACAGCTGCAGGAGGAACAGGAGTGGGATGGAGAGGTTCTTACAGAGGAACAACTGGAGGAACTTGTCCATACGATGCAGAACAAGCCCAGTGCTGTCGAACAGAAGGGTCGGGACTTTTACGACTCTGATGGAAACTTCCTGTATAGAATCTGAGGCTGTATTCCGCCCTCCACTAAATAACTTGTGCAACGAATGCGGTGCAGCAACAAATGGAGAAAAAAAATACAGTTCCTGCAATGTTTAGATAAGTGGGTGGCGAAGATCACACTATGAGCACAGCATACAATGCTGGTGGAAAAGATCTAGAGGCTAAACGAATAAAAGAAAGAAATGGATGCTCATGCAATAGTGGGGAGAAATCTAAGAACGTTCTGTATTCCAGCATCTGCAGGAAAGGCTGTTAAATTTAATACAGTATGTTTTTGGTACTATAATCTGGACTATGTATAAATATGTAAAGCAAAAAAAGTTGTTTGTGTATTACATGAACACACATAATTGACAACAGTATAAAACGGTACCTGTGGTAACTGAACACCCGCTAAACTCCAATTCTTGAAACTCGATGCCATTCATCAACACATTTATATATTTAAAAATGTGTAATTTGAAATAGACAGTGAATAACCACTCTGTTCAGCACTTGGCAAAAATGGTGCGGCAAGTTGAGTTGGATTTGAACTTCTAAAATGCTTATTGTTTAAAATGCTTAATATCATTTAATGAAATAAAAGAGCAACAAAGTAAACACTAAACATATCTTATTACTGATCATAAATTCTCTCATTATGAAATCTCTTGTCAGTTGTTTGAAACACAGAGCTTTGCAGACTATAGGAAATATTGTCACATGAATTATGTTAACGATTAAATGGCATAAGTGCAGGTTTTGTTGTAGTTTTACTTTTATTTTAACTGTTTACATTTGTATTCAGGCTTTTATATCATATCTCCAGTGTCTAAGTGTCAAAACAACCCCATTATATTACATAAGTTTAAACATTGCCAGACAGGCTGGCCCAGTAGCAGATGAACTAATATAAATAATCACTTCAGGAATGATTATCTGTGTGCAGAGACGATAAGTCTCGACTTCAGCAACAGTCAGTAGTGTTGGATCTACTGGAATCAAGGTTATTACAGGAAAGGAAAACTAAAATCCTAATAATTCGTAATAAACAAAACACTGGGATCAAATGAACCAGCAATAAAAGTACAGAAGGCAAAAGTCATTTTATTTGCAGTTTTTTTTCTCCAAATATACAGTGGGAACAATCGATACAAAGCTAATGCATTTTTGTATTTACACAATCAGCTTGGTAATTGTTATATACACTGATTATCAAAGACGAGTATTAGAACTTTTAAAGCCAAAAACAAGAACCCTAAACTTCAAGTAGAAAACTCATGTAGTTTAGCTGCAGTAACATTCGGTTATAAACCCTAATGCAGCCTGTGTGATATGACCTTTATGACCTTTAGGTAGCACAAATAGAACATTTTCATGGAAACCTGAAAGTGTTGAATCTCGATTCTGAGTAAAACACGTTTACTGGTCACGACTCGTACCGAGAGGATTTAAATCTGGCAAACCAATGACGGTTAATCAGCTCAAAAGAAATCATTCACCAAATCAGTAGCTCGTCATGCTTAATGGTTTGCTCTGAAAGCACCCAGACCTTCGTAGCAGGCACTTGAATGAGCACAGACATCGGTTTGGTGCTGAAGGGTAGAATTTTGTTACACGGGACTTTAGAAAAGCTTTAATTTACCGCGACAAAGTTCTGAAGCTAAAGCTAGGATAAAGCATGTTTTATAATCTTCATTTACTGAAGTTGATCTAGAGAAAAAGAAAATCGTTTGAGTTGAATGTTTGGGCCGATTGACTGGGGTTTACTGTAGGACAATATTTCCCCAGCAAAACTTATAGGGGGAGGGGGATGTTATACACCACAACTTCCCAGTACTGCAATAATCACTTACTGCAGTATATATGTATATATCTGTGTATGTGTATATACAGTCATGGGGGAAAAAAAAAAGAAACCACTTAAAAAAAATCATTTTTTTTTTAAAGATTTACAATTTCTGTTTATGTGTTTTACCAAAATGAGGAGTATTGTTTTATTCTAGATCATAGAAAAAACTGCTCATGTTGACTCGTTTTGGTCAAACACACCCAGAAATTGCCAAACTAGAAAAACGAAAAGATTTTGAAGTGGTCTCTTATTTTTTTCCACGATTGTATACATACACATAAACAAGGGATCTTCAAAATGTTTTGGCACTTCATTCGTGTCAGAGTTTCATGTGTTGATGATGTGAAGGTGTGAGCTTCAGTGTCTACATGCTGAACCAAAGGGTTTCCAGATGTCATGGTACGATGCTGGGAGAGATGCATCACAAAGGAAGGCGGCTGGAAAAGTGAGGCTTTGGAAATTCTTGATAAATAAAGTTAAGAGTCTGAACTCTCTGGATCTCACTTGGTGTCTTAGGATGCACGAACTAGTGCACCGTAGTGCCTGTCCCAAGCCCAGATAAATAAGAGGATTATGTCAGGAAGGGCATTTGGTGTGAAACAAATCAATCACGGGCACAGCCGAAAGAATTCATTCTAAATGAAGCACAAACGTTTTGAAGAATCCTTGTGAATAAACACACGTACAAACAGTTAAAAAAAACCTGAGCTAACAAATCCAAAGCCAAACATATTTGTGCTGCCTTTAAAGTTTTAAGATGAGTCTTTCCAAGTTCCCATCACATTTACCCTGTTAAGCTGCGGTCAACATCTTCCAAAAGTTTTGGAAAGTTTGTGCTTCTAACTCTTGAATCACAGTGCAAAAATGTGCCACCAAATGTCACCTCACGAATGAAAAACTCCACACACTACATATATAGACATATGTAGACTACAGTTGGTCTGCACTTACAGATTCACACGTTTCCAGTTGGCATCCGTTGTGCTGTGTTAAATAAATTAAACTTAAAAAGAACAGTTAACAGTCTGTACAGTCACTTAACTGTATAAGGAACGATCTGATAGATGATATGATAGACGTATCTACACGTTATATTGCTTCTTTAGAATAAAGTCATTTAAGTTCGGTCATAAAATATGATAACATTCGAGAACCAGTATTTTGAAAGGAAGAAATGAACAGTAGAAGATACAAACATGTGCCGAATATTACCATGGGATCTGATATTGTTCATGGCATCCCTGTGCTGATGTTACACCCAGCTGCATCGATTCTAGCCTTCCACCATTCCTACAAAAAGAAGTAAAAGCTTCTGCATGAGTAAGTGCTTCGACAGGTCAAAATAAGCCCTCCTACTGAAGTCAGCTACGTTATTAAAGCTGCCGCACTGCTACATTCATGAGATACCCTTAAAACGAGACCAGCAAGTCACTCCTGCTGGAGAAACAGGAACTTGAGGAGTGTGCGTGAGGCCAGGAGAAGCTGGAGGCTGGGGTGTGCTTTAAAGCGGGAACAGAGACAGCAGCGAAGACACCCCAAGTAATAGACGACTGGTCTCCCGCTGGTGCCGAATCACCGCCGTTAGTCCAGAAGGTCCTACAGACACAGACAGAACACTGTTATTTCATGTGCAGGGCCTCACCTGATGCACGGCTGCGATTATGTCATGGACCGTGAGGTTTCCAGAGTAGTATTCAGTTTAGTGCTGGAGTTATCGATTATTCCATCCATTATTCCGGTGATTAATCGAATAGTCGGATAAAATACTTTTGCTTTAATAATGACCAAAAATTAATACATATTAGATATATGCACATTTTATGCCTCGCATACAGCACAGTTTAAAAAGGGCATTTATAAATGGCAAAAACAAATACATAAAAAAATTAATTAAATGAAATGACTTAAAATGGATACAGGCAACCTAAAACAACAACAACCATAATAATAATAATAATAATAATAATAATAGGAAATAAGCACCTAAACATCCCCTTTAGTTTGAGTGTGTAGTGCAAAAGTAAAATTGTGAGCCCTTGAGCAAGGCCCTAAACTCGTTGCTCGGACTGTATACTGTGACTGTACTGTAAGTCGCTTTGGATAAAGGCTACAAATGCTGAAAATGTACATGTAGTGAAATCCCCACTAACCTGAATGACATGTAGTGAGAACTGAGCATCAGACAAAAATGTCAAGATGCCGAGGCAATATTTGTCATGTAGCACGACCCTACTCATGAATTAAGTTATATGCAGTGCAGAGCTCTCCGGGTGGAGCTTTACACAGGTCAGTAGAAGGTACTTTACCTCATCCGAGTCATCGTGGAAGGTGGGCTTTGGTTGTCCAACCACATTTGTGTCCAAGGCATCGTCCACTCCTTCTATGCCATTAGCCTCTGCATTGTGCTGCAGAACTGAGTATCTGTGTACAAGGAACCTGCAGGCACAAGATTGTTTGTAATTAATGCCATATCAGTAACATACTGGCTTTATTCAGGGCACAGATACTGAAACTGTACATTATTTGTACATCATTAATAAAATTCACCGTCTGTTTAGACGTCATGTTCTTATTATGCTCAGATAAAGCAAATTTCACACTTTGGTATGTTTTCATTCTGTACTGCATTATAATCAGATTAAAAAGAATACCATTTGATAAAGGGAGTGTAAAACAGGGCAAGGCTGGGGCAAGGTCAAATATTGTTCAAAGTATGCAGTAGACACTCCTATTTATGTTTCAGCTACACACAGTAAAAAGAATCATTACATGCTTCCAGCTTTAAGTAGACAAAAGGTACTTTCCTCTTCTGACGTGACAGTGCACTGTTTTATTCTTCATTTCATTAGAAAGTATTTTTAATGATTCTGTTGTGTTCGTGGCATGACGGCTGGTTTCTCGTGATTCATCAGTTCATGTCAAAGACGGTTGGAAATGCCTTCAACACCTCGTAACCCACCAAACCAGCTCATGACTTCCTTCACGAGTCGAAATTAGGAAGTGGTCAGGACGACGTGACTCGACAGTGTAGTTATAAACCATCTTAAAAGAGTGGGTGGACATGTGTGCCTATTTAGACATAGACTTTCCTAAGGTCAGGCACTGGGGTCAGAACACTAGAACGATCTCTCAATCAACATTTATTCCAAAGATAGTCACGTGGAGGTCAGGGCTCTGTGCAGGCCACTGGAGTTCAGCTGGCGAGGCCCATGAAGTTATGGCCAGAAAGCTCAGGGTTAGCTATGGGTGTGGCTAAAACACTGAATATATTTAGGGATGTAATGATGCAACACGAGACAATGAGATTTCAAAATTCTACAATTCAAATCTATTTCAAATGTAAAATGAATTTATATTCATTTGAAACAGCAGATGGCAACTCACTGGCTGACGTCACTGGTGTGATATGTCTGGTTGCCAGGTTTGGGGTTTACCAGCCAAATTAATTGAAAATTATTTTGCATAGTTTATACCCATCTGAGAAATAAAAAGGCATTTATTATTTAGATAACCATTTGTACGATAAACACAAATACAACATTTAATTTTATTAAAATAAAAAAGGTTTTTGTTTATAAAAAAAGGGATAAAATCGTATTGTGAACCCAGTATCGTGAATCGTTGCGTAACTAAATATTTATAATAATAATAATAAGCAAGACAGACAGACCTTCCACCACAGACGTACTTCTTCACAATCAGAACCCCAGCTACACAGCTGATCAGAATAACAGCTACGACCACCAGAATAATAAGCGCTGTGTTCGGCGTCGTCTCCTGTTTCTGAGGGAACATGGATGTTAAAAGTCATTTCAGCAAAAGCAAACATGCATCCGATTAACACTGTAAACACAAAACTGAAAAAAAAAAAAGAAAAACACACCAACCGATGCATTTCTGATCAGACTGTACCTGCAGCTGTGGTTCCAGTAGATTGCTGACACACTTTTTGCTCATGTCGGTTACTTCTCTTACTAAGGGAACTCCTGCCTCACACTTATCTCCTGGAATCTTCCGATAGCTGAGGAGAAGAACAGGAGTCACTGAGATAATATAAAGCTGTGACCTGACTTCAAGCTGTTTTTGTCAGAACAGTACAGAAAAGTCCACAAAAAGATAAATCAAATTCATGGTTTATAGACGTTGAGTTTAAAGCTGTATCATTCCATGAGAATTTATGGGAAACCTGCTGGTTCGTTTCACATTGTTGCAATTTTTTTATTAATATTGTGAAATAAGTGTTTTTGATACTTAAAAACATAAAGCACTTAAATTACAATAATAACACAATAATAAATAAATACAACAAAATCAACCGGATTTAACACAGGCTGTGAAAACAATGATGCATCTGAGCTCAATTTTGAGTGATATGGAAAATACTGTGAATACTTATGTCCAAGTGATTTAAGTGGAATAAGGCTGTAACATAACAATGTGGAAAAACATGTATCTCCATTTTTATGTGCGAATTGTGGGTTTAATTCTTTATCTCTTGGTAAAAGTGAATAACAAAACGACAAATGAAAAGATAAAAAAGAAAGATCACAGTCTCTGTAATGAGCGTTTCCATTGGCTGCTATAGCCGTCTATCAAAACTCCTCCCCACTCCATTAATGTGTGTTTACTCTTGCGCTAGCTGTTATCTGCTACCTGCCAGCAAACTTACCAAAAACTAAGTAACGTCTGCCGACCGACCGATCGAAGCTAAGCA
>JAYDZG010000002.1:6181138-6193062 GCA_034509265.1 Microcambeva bendego
GGTGATTTACAAGATACAACATAGTCCATGACTGTTTTCAATATAACCTTGTGAACTGATGAATCTTGTGTTAAGAGAAAACTGTGTCTGTCAGGAATGTAACCAAACCAAAAATGTAGGACATGACGTTAAAATGCTAATAAATGAAAACTGAAGCGTGAATTTTTGAATTTCCTTTTTAATTGGTGTATAATGGAAGAATAATGGTTTTAAATGAATTAACCTAAACAAACATGTACAGCATATGCTTTGTTGTGACAGTGCGGTCTCAGTACTTCTTCCTTAGTAGAATTGTTCATTCTTTCATTATTCATTTCAAAACAATGAAATTAAATAGCATTGCAGTTATTTTAGGATTGTCACATTTTTATTTTTATAGCTCTTTAGGGTCATGCATCCTAAAGAGGGTGGGATAAATGGCATCCCTGTTAGGCATGATACAGCAGTGATCTCTCAGCAGCTGCCATGTAAAAGTTGAAGCTTTTAGTTAAGGATTGAGACTGACATATTAAGAATGGGGAAGATATGAAGAAAATATATAAAATGGTATATGTTATATTGGGGTTTCATATACTATTGATATAGATCAGTAGTGAACTCTAAAGTTGTCTTCACTTCCAGTAGTCTAATTTCCTCCTTGGGATTTCAGTAGCTTCTGAGTTTATTCGTTCTTGACAGACTACATTACATGCTTGGACTGACACCCTTTCCAGGGAGAGTTTCTAGCTTAACTTTTAAATTCATTTGTTAATAAAATAAATGAATAGAAATGTGGTATTAATAAAGTTTGAAGTGAAGCAGAGAAGTTTACTTTATTGCACCACTAATTATCGTCAGTGTTTACTAGGGCTCGCGCTGTGTCAGAGGGACACTAGGACCCTGCGAGGATTGTCTTCCTCCTGCCTGCCTGCATTCCTCTCTCCACTCCACGCTGTTCTGCAGTCACCCTATGTGTGTGCGTGCGCGCGCGCGTGTGTGAGCCTGAGCACATGTTTATGCGTGAATGTGTGTGTGACAGGGAATGTGTGTGTATGCGTTTGAGTGTGTGTGTTTGTGTGCCTGTGCTGGAGGCAGGCTTCTAAGGAGAGAGCGTTTTATTCGCTCCTCCGTCCTCCTCCAGCTTCAGCATCCCGACCACCTGGACTACCGGAGCACAGCAAAGCAGGGAATGATCAGCGGAATGCGAGGGTGAGGGTGTCACTGTGTATATGTGTATATGTATGTATGTGTGTGTGTGTGTTTGTGTTTGTGTTTGTGTGTGTTCGTGTGTGCGCGCGCGCGCATGTGGGCGGGTGGTGGTGGGGGTCTGGAGATGAAAGGACCAGGTGAGGAGAGGAGTCGGTTGCCTCTGTCAGTCCCTTATTCACTCTCATTCTCTCTCTACCTCTGGGGTTATGCGACACCAGTACTGGCAGCCTGGAAGGAGATCCTCCCTCTTGGAGCCGTAAACCATAGGAAGCTTCTGGATACTAAGGTATGTTCCCACTACTCTCCACTCTTTCATCAGCTCTCACCCCACCATCCACAGCAGAGGCCTCATGTGTCCTCATCTACACTCACCTGTTCCAGAAAGCTCTTTTGGATGGACTGTCTTCTGTTTTATTACAACAATTCTCATGCATTGCTTGATATTGCTTAGGATACCTCCTATGAAGTGTATTTACATCTAAACACACTGGGTTACAGCTATGTTTGGCTAAATGCTACAAACAGCCTATGTTTCTAGGTGAAACAAAAATTAAATCAATTTTTGAACTGACCACTCATTTTTTATAATGAGAAAAAACACAGAAAATCATTCAATGAAACACAACTCCTGAACTTCTTGTATAGATCAGTATAAGCCTGTGTTTGTTTTCCTATTTTTTTCTAAAAAGCACAGAAAAAAATACTTTCTCATGGATTAAGCTAGAACTGCTCCAGAATCCTTCAACAGTACATTTTGTATGCAAGGCATAACATTTGCTCCTAACTCATATCCTATGAACCGCACAAAGCTCTTGTGCATTGAATTTTCTTATCACTGTGCTTGAAAAGTTTGAACAAGTTCAAATATTTAACGTATTTACTTATATATGAAATAAAAGTGCAAACGCTGTACAAAACTTACTCACAATAAAAGTGAACAATTGCCTTTAATGAAAATAAAAAAAATACTTTATTCTATAACTCCTTGAGACATAACTTTTGGCTTTTGACAGAATATTTGGACTACAGCTGATTTCCATGTGCGATTCTACATATAATGTCACATTGATATATACTTGTAACCTATTATTTTTAAATAACTAGATATAACTTGTTTAATGAAGAAACAATATTTATGTGGTAAAAGGGTGTTTTCCACCTTCTATGTTAGCTAAAATGGCCAAACAATGTAACATGCTAGAAAGCACCTCCTCTGACGGGCTATCGTAAGCAGTTTTTTGGATAGTGGACTTCGGGATAGAGTTTAAATACAGATGGAGAATCATGCTAAAGGTTCTCAGTATTCCTCTGCCACTCATGCTGGTGCCTTAACTAAAGAGTACAGGCACAGAGGTGACTCCCCATTTGTAAAGCTCCTGGGCAGGTCAGTGTCACCACATACACCACTGTGAATCTTTTCGGCTGCTTCTGTTGCGAGTCGCCACAGTGGATTGTGGTCTGCATTATTGATTTGGGTTGGCATCCCTCCTATTTATCTGAGCTCGTGCCATCTGCATGAATCATAACATAGACCACTATTCCACTCTATAGAATTATTAATACTACTACTACTACTAATAATAATAATAATAAATATTATTAATAATAATAATTTAGAAAACCCCCCAACCTTTTCTTCCACAACATAACGTTTGATTTAAAACACGTGACTTGTGCTATACAGTATTTGGGTTTTAACCTAATTTGGGTTAATTACTACAATATATGGATATGCCTTCAATTGATACTTTATGAGTTTCATATTTAAATAAAAAAGTGAAATTATTTTAATTTAAGAATATTCTTTCAGAAAGAACTCTAGCATGACTCGAGCACTCGACATTTGTTTCTAATGCAGTGATGAACATGGCTTCAGAGCATAATAATTTAACTTTATAGGTAATATTTAATGTACAGAATGTACATATGTCTCTCCACCCGTTAACACATCACAATGGGGACATTTGCATATTTTTCGCATAGAAGCACCTTGACTTAACCAGTCAACACCCACCAGATCCCCACCCAGTAGATTAGTTGAAGATGCCCCATTTAGATTTTTGTAGTATTTGTAGTATATATTTGTAGTATTTTCCTCATTATTTGGAGTTCATACAGAACAGGTTTACTTTAAGATCCTACACCCGACAGGAAATGTTGGTTATCGGTCAGCGTTGCTCAGTTAAGTGAATGTTTGACTCATCCTCACAGGTGTATTAATACTGTAAACAAAGGTTTGAGAAACGTGGAGGGCTAAAGGCTAAGCTAAAGCTAAGACCACATTGGCTTTTGTTTCACAGCATTTTTCTCACTAATGCGTGTCTTTGGTGATCAAAATAGACGAGATACGACTGCTCATAACACACAGTAAAAGACTTATGGACTGTAATATCATGATTTTTATATAAACATAGCTAAATGTTCCTGACAATGCCATATCAGAGCTAACCAGACGCAACATATTCCGATCAGATAGCACAGTGAACGAATCCAGTAAGACCAGAGGTGGTGGACTGAGCATTTATATTAACAAAACTTGGGGCACAAACTTTGTCACTGTTGGGAAACACTGCCTCTGTTTTGTGGTAAATGTAAAATGTAACGTAAAACTAAATGCTCACCGTAAACATGGGATAGGTGGGGCGTGACCAGCAAGAATAAAGCTTGTAAAATCTTTTTATGTGAGAGTGATTTTGTGAGAACTTCATGAACATGTTTTGTATAGCCCACAGACCTATTCTAACTACTTTAAAAAGAATGGATGGTTTTCATTGCAGTAACGCCAGAGTCATGTGCATTTATCAGATGGCTGTCCATAATAATGCAAGCTTTATTGGGAAGCAAACTTTTATGTGCAGGCAAATTCAGCAACATGTATTCAAGTATTATAATCCTCAGGTACATTACCCCATTTAGGCTCAGGCGTAGTGCCACCCAAATCACTGGGCACAGGGGAGGAATATTAGCATGCCATTGACCTATAACAGAACAGCAAACACATTAAATCACACCCTGAGTGGCCAATCTACCATCTGGATGGTTTGGTAGAAATGGTGGGTGAAATTGGAGGACCTGGGGTAATCCGTGCAGACATGGAGAAAGCATGTAAAACTAATGACATGCCGTGAACAGAGGCAATGAGTCAACCTGATTGACCAGGATGCATGCTGCTCTTTGGCACTGTGCCACTTTCTGGAACAATTCCATCACAGGGCACCGTCCACTTGCTTACATGTTCAGATTAATACCTAATTTACAGCCTCCAGCCCACCCACAGGCATGTTTTATGGTGAGAAGTTGAAACCTACACACATGCAAAAAGGGAACATTCCAAAGTCGTCGCATCATGGTGCCGGCCAAATTCTTCATCAGTTCATGCACTCTCTTATTTTCATTAACCACATCTTAGTCATGGTCCTGTTTCATTTGAATGCAGTTTATTGCACATTCATACATTTACTAACTCACCCACTCACTCACAGCTAACCCACCTTCTACATGTTTTTAAGCAAAGAGACCAAACAACACCCAGAGATTACTGAGAAAACAACTTCAAGCAGACAACCAGAGGCAAAAAACTAAAGCTGTGCAGTAACAACAATATGCTTCACCATTTTGTCATCCAAATTTTGCATAATGATCTAAATTTTAACTCTTCACTGGTGATTAAAAGCAACCGTGAGTTGGGACTCCGGGGGAACATGCAAACTCCACACATAAATGACCCGGTTCGCTCCGTCTGGCGATCAAACCCAGAACCTACTTACTGTTAGACGACAGTGCGACAGTGATAATGTAAATTCTGACTAACGGTTATCATCGCCAGAATTATCACGATAAACGATCATGTGTGTTTAATTTACTATGTAACCTACCAGCTATCAGTTTCAGTCATATGACCATTTTATTGTCGCTTTTGTAATTTACTGCATCTCAGCGGAACAGCAGATTATGTTAAAAATAACTAACTAACTAATCAACTTAATAATAATAATAATAACAATTATTAACTTAAACAATTGGCTTAAATGTGAGTGTAGCCTAGCACTTTTACCTAAAAGTGAAACTGATTGAACAGCACTGCACTACGAGCATCTTAAAGCAGTTTTTAAGATTTGGTCATAGACACTGCATTAGTCCAAATTTTAGGTCGACTGCTAACACATTTGTCCTTACACGTGAAACACATCCCCTCGTGCAGGATTCTGCTGGTGTCATGTTAAAGCTCTACGTGTGTTTACTTCATGCTCCGCAACAGCACATTCCAATTCGTCCATTTTAGATCAATTAAAACTTCAAGTTACAGAAATCCATTTACATGTTCAGTATTTAGCAGACTCCTTTATCCAAAGCAACTTACAGTACAGTTACAGTATACAGTCTGAGCAATGAGGGTTAAGAGCCTTGCTCAAGGGCCCAACAACAGCAACATGACAGTGGTGAGCTTTGAACCGGCAATCTTCGGATTACTAGTCCACTACTCTACGACTGGACCTAAATTTACATTTACATTTACTTTTACAACCTGCCAGTGGTAAGATTTGAACCGGTGTCCTTTGGATTATTTGAGGATTACTAGTACTGTACCCTAACCACTACACTACGTCTGGCCCTTCACTAGGCTAAATCCACACCCTTCTAACACCACTTATGATGCATCTAGTAAAAAAAAGCTTCATATTGCTCCGTCCACCGCTTTGTCCCTTCAGAAAAAACATCCTTATCAGGCATGTTTCGTGATGCAACACCCTTGATGATCAGCGGCTTGATCATCATGGATTTAAATTACCGCAAAATTCGATAATTGCACGTATCATCTCATTTTTTCCCAATTTTTTTGCATACATGTTTACAGTGTTTCAAATCAGGCTTAAAAAACAACACGTTAATTTCTTTACAACTGTGTTAAAAAAATTCTTGTGACTTTCCCATGGCCTCTGGTGCGAATGGTTTTCCACTTCATGATGCAGTGGAACCACAGGCCTCCAGCGAAAGACAGTAAACGAGGTCACTCGAGTTTTTTATTTCAAAGAAGCTCGTTGTTCTTCTTAAAACCTCCTACAGACTGAGTGAGGAATTGAAAGTGACTGGTTTATTTGAATCTGTTTTTTTTTTAGAAAAAGAAATCTATGCTCTGAGGGTTTTGTTTTGTAAACTGTTCTACCCAAGATGTGCAGTAAATGGGCGATGGAATAGGTCAGTCCATATCTTTTCAAACTCAAAGTGGGTCATGAAAGCAGGCCGACAGGGTAGAGCTGCGGCTTCATCTTATGATTGTTCCGGTTTTCTTAAGTAGTGGTCACCTTAACTGCTCCACTTTGGTGCAAAATGTTCCTTTGAGTTCCAGGTATTTAAGGTCTATAAATGTCAACTTTATCATCTCTGATGCTTGTGTGTGGATCTTAGAAATAGATGTTTAAAGATCCGAAGATCTGTGTGATATTTTGGAATACTTGATGTACACACTATTATATTAGACATGTGTGCTGTATACCTCCAGTGCTTAATTAAATACATGTCATAATTACACTTATAATATCCTTTATCTTTGTAGAAAAAAAGATAAATAAAAGTTATGTATTTTCAATTTTAACAAAGATGCAACTACCTAACACAATTGTTCAACTGATAAAACGTTGAGGTCTGTGCCAGCATTTCCTTCTTCAAAAAGTATCCGCACTGTTATATTTTTTGGGTTAGGGTGAAGGACTACTAATTGGTCATGTCCACCTAATTTCCATTTTGAAAGGTTTAGCATGTTTCATCTGATTAGTGTTAAGTTAGCATAGCATTACATTTACATTTTCAACATTTAGCAGAGGCCTTTATTCAAAGCGACTTACAGTACAGTTACAGTATACAGTCTGAGCAATGAGGGTTAAGGGTCTTGCTCAAGGGTCCAACAGCAACAACCTGGCAATGGTGAGGTTTGAACCGGCAACATTCGGGTTTCTAGTCCAGTACATTGACCACTAGGCTACAGCATGGTTCCTGTTTGTTTAGATTAGCATTAGTGATTAGCTTATCATTTATCCTAGTCCTTGCATTTGTGTCTGGTCTTCCCCTGTGTTAACCTGTCATGTGTGGTGTGTTGTTATTAAACTCTGTGTGTGTAGCCTGAATCTGTTACAATGGTACGACTCTGGGAAAAAAAGCATCACAAAGGAAGCTGACTGTATAAAAGTGAAGTCAATTGCTTATGAAATTCTTAAATAATACACTAAACAAAGTGCTGAAACCTTTTAAAAAACACTTGTATTTCTTGTTGCTGACATAATAGTGGTCAAGTAATAAATGGACATGTATGAAACTGGACACTAATCTTTTTTACTATCATTATGCAGGTACAAGATTCCAGTGAAAATAAACTGGGCCCTGGGAAGGATGAACTGTTCTTCAGCATGGAAACAGACCCAAAAGGATGTTTGAAAATAGATGACCAGGTGTAGCGAAACTAATCCATGGCGCTGTTCAAACTATCTAAATCTCAAGCTTAAGCTCTATCTATCTGTGCCTGTATATTTAGTGTACATGCTTCGTTAAGCCCTGTTATCGGGCTTGTCTCAGGTAAAAGAGGATGGGTGAAAAGCCCATGAGAGTAATTTCTGACCACCATCCTTATCCCATCCTCCCATGGATCCTGCTGCCTCGCTCCACGCTCTGTGGAACCTTACTAGCAAGCCACAGCTTAACAATGGCCAGGCTAATGGCTCAGGAGTAACCCTGTCTAAGGATGGAAATCTGTTCCACATGCTGGCACTGTGCACCATGGTCCTCATGGACGTCCTGGCCGTGGTGGGCAACTTGGCTATAATGGCGGTCATTGCGAGGGTACCACGACTGCACAAGTTTATCTTCGTCTTCCACCTGTGTCTGGTGGACCTCTTAGCTGCACTAGTCCTGATGCCTCTGGGAATGCTGACGGAGCAAGCCTTCTTTAACGAAACCGTATGCCAGGCATATCTGTGCTTGAGTGTCGGCCTGATCAGCGCAGCCATCCTCACCATCTCAGCCATTAACGTGGAGAGGTACTACTACATCGTGCATCCCATGCGGTATGAGGTTAAAATGACCATCGGCCTCGTAGTTACTGTTTTGATTGGCATATGGATTAAAGCGACACTCATGGCTGTTCTTCCTTTGATGGGATGGACAGTGCAAAAGGAGGAGACTCTGAGAAATCTGGTCCTAGAACCAAGATGCTGCTCTTTACATTTGATCAACAGGGGTCCCCAGCGTTTGGGGTTCATGGTCCTCTTTGCACTCATTTACTTCCTCTGTCCGGTCTTTGTCATCCTCGTGGTGTACTGTAATATGTTTAAGGTAGCCAGGGTAGCGGCTATGCAACCAGGTCCCGTGCCTACGTGGGTGGAAACTCCGCGGCCGCGTTCGGACTCTTTAAGCAGCCGATCCAGCACAGCGGCGAGCCTCGGAACGACTCGCAACACCCCCCAGAGGACGTTCGGTGGCGGCAAGGCTGCAGTTGTACTGGTGGCTGTTGGGGGTCAGTTCCTAGGCTGTTGGCTCCCTTACTTCTCTTTTCACCTCTATTCAGCCATTGTATCATCCTCTCCTGCCTCACTGGCTCAAGTAGAAGACGTAGTCACCTGGATCGGCTACTTCTGCTTTACCTCCAATCCTATTTTCTATGGCTGCCTGAACCGACAAATCCGCGAGGAACTGGCAAAAAACGTGGCATGTGTGTTTAAGTGGGGGAGGCCACGTGACGACGACGAGCAGCTGCCCAGCAGGGAGGCTTCCATAGAGGAGAACTTCTTGCAGTTCCTTCAAGGCACCGGTTGCAACACGGGGCCCAGGAACTCACAAAGCATTTCAGTCCTGCAAAAGGATGAGGATGATGCTCTGTCGGATCAGTACAGGCCTTCAGTTGACTTTCATATCCCAGGCCAAATCATGGAGGAGACGTCAGGGTTTATCGATCAGCAACAGCTGAATGATCTTAATATAACGAACAACTGTATGAAGACTATGCCTGAGCTGCAGGGTTAATATTTAAAGATATGAAATATTGGTTTATTGTTACAATTATTTGTTGTGTATTTTTTACTTGCCTAAATCTTTGTATTTGGTGATGAAGCTGATGTTTGTTTGTTTTTTAGAATTTCATTTTACTGAAAGTTTTGTTTTCTCATAAAGAGATAATCTCACCACTACAATTAGTGTCTGATATTTACTGATGCACCAAATATGAAAATGTTATATGAATGGTACAAGAAACATTCAATTAAATTAGGTGCAGGAGTGTTGTTGGGATTTTTAAATACTGTTTTAACTGTAGTGATCAGTGTTGTAAGCTGAACTACATGACTACCAAATGTGGCGTGTAAAATGATGTGTACTTTTATGTTACTTTTGATACAGGTTTACAAATTAAACAAGTGCTACACATTTGCAGGAAAATACCCGGATCTGTGCAAACCGTGAATCTTTATCCAAGACATAACCAAACATATACTTGTCATGTCTTTATTGTATACACTGATAAATCATTTACAGTCTTTGCTGGAAAATGTGTGAACTTTTATATTCAATACACACCAGAGGCTACTAAAATGACTAAATATTCCAGTAGCTCTAAATGCTTTAGATTTTTACATTGACAAACAGGAATTTCTGAAAATGCTGGGATTTCCTGCATGAACACTTTATGCCCTTTTAAAGTAGTGTTACATGATTCTAACTGATGTTCGGACTCATTGGTCATTTCTGAGGTAGGCTATAGCGCAAATTTTGTTTCATATGATTTCTGCCTTTTTGGATGCTCAAAGAAGTTTCAAGGTGAAGAAGATTTTCATGTGATGATGTGAAAGCAGCAGTGCGTCAGTGGCCATGCACTCAACCAAAACATTTTTTTAACTTTGGAAACAAATCAAATGTTGAAGAACCCCATATATACACCCACCCATAAATTGGCAATTCTTATTGCATTGCCTAAACTCTAAGAAGCTTTTGTCTATTTTATTTTTTCTTTTTTTCTGTTTTTTAATTTTAGCGTAGTTGATTTGTTTTCTGTAGCTGGGTTAGCTCTGCTTGCAGTCTAGGTGGGTATACACCTTGCTCACGGCTCCTCTGAACCTTCCGCAGCCCTTAACGAAACCCTTTGTCTCTCTATTTGCCAGTCTGAGTCATTACAGAGTGTTTGAAGACCCCACAGTAGACGTTTTGTACTGCAAAGTTCAGAATCTCTGTGCTGGTCTGCCAGCAAAATATCCCAAAAATTTCCTAAAAACCTCAAGCTTCCCGTTTACTTTTAACCTTAATAGAGCCACTCTCTAGGACAAATATTTTTCAAATAAACTTGTTAAATTGCTGTGCAGTTGCTGTGTTCCTTTTCTTAGAGTGAACTAAAGTCTAAACTATCAATGCAGCTGGATCATAAAGACATGATAAGTACATTTGTTTGTTTATTTTTATGATTGGATTTGTATCAGACTATATTTTGTAATGAACTCTGAAATCCTGGTAATTTAGAAGAGTTGACAAACTTATTGCAAATGTAAATGAATATTAAAGGTTCCCTGTAACCTGATGTATTCCTGTGTGTTACATTATATATTTGTTAAATAGAAGATGAAAGAAGAATGCCTGTATTTGTTATGTATACATTTATACTACATACTAGGTTACCACTGTCACTAAAGAATACAGGATAGTAAGTACTGAAATTAAGCACATATTTACTTTGTACCCTTCCAGCCATGCTATCTTTAATGGGAAAGTGGGAAATGGCCCATATCGAGATTGATCCCACTATGCTGGCATTATAAGTTATTAGGACCATGCTTTGACCAATTGAGCTAACCGGCCCGTACATATATATATGTCCCATTTGATGTATAAACAAAACAAGACAGTTGCTTTTAAACTGCATTAATCCACCACAATCTGAACTGTTTCAACAGAGCAACACTTAAATCTTTATAAAGGAGATCTGTACCAAAAAAACATCACCCCAGCAGTAATACTTCCTACACCTTGTGACATGCTGAACACAGTTTTCTCCCCTGGGCTCTGAGCTTTACAAAGCACCTGATGATCAGAACAGTGCAACCATCAGATAAAAAGGTCAGCAGTGAACATGGGCTACAATAAATGGGCTCCAAGATTTTATTTAGCTTCATAAACTGATCTGAAAAAGTCACTTCATTTCATCTTTTCAGAATAGATGGTAAACAACACAAACTGGTATTTTTGATGAAAATGAAAGAAAACATTTGATCAGTAATGAAATCAGTGTGTTGTTGTAGGTTCATGTTTTGATTGAAATGAAATACTGTATGTTTTTTTTATGTTATACAACAACTGTATTTCATTTTTCAGATTTAACATAATTTAAATGTAACTGATGAATTCATTAAGTTTATTGAAATGTTTATTCATTCAGGTTTACTGCTTCATTCTGATCAAGGATGGAAATAAAAGGCATTAGGGAGGAATTAAACCTGCAATGCATTATTACATTTTGCTCACAAATTCTCACTTTTAGTTAAACCTAAAGTCAGTTTATATCAGCCTGTTGTGATTAGACATGGTATGATGATGTATGTACCTTCAGAGAAAATGAAAGCCTCCATTAATTTATTCAATGCCATCCTATTAAGGTGAGTCTAAGTCTAAGGGGATCAAAGACACACACACACACACACACATATATATGTGTGTGTATCTCCAATTAATCTGACCACAAATCAAACCACATAATGTCATGGTCAGTG
>JAYDZG010000002.1:6232109-6267379 GCA_034509265.1 Microcambeva bendego
GCTGAGTTTGTCGGATAGACTGCAAAAGCAATAGTCTGTGTTCCAGATCTTTATTCTGGAACCCTGTCTGTCTGCACAAAGTTGTAAGATTGGCCAGTTTGTAGTCATGACATCTTACATTTGGTTAGTTGCTACTTAGCTTTGTCTTGTCCATTACATAAGTAATTGTTGTTGCTTTATATAAGAGTATTGCTGCGCATCTAATTTAAAGATTTGAACTGAGTAATCCTCATGTGGCTGATGTTGTCGTGACCTGAGAGCATCCATTTCTATATGTTCATCCCTCCATCCATCCATCCACCCATCCAACCAACCACCCAACCACCCATCTATTCATCCATCCATCTATCAAATTAGTATTATAGTCATAAATAATCCTGCATACAAACATTTAATGTGTATGTATTAAAACCACGAATACAACAAACTGTAACATTGTCCAGAACATTATGAAGAAAAAAACCCCAGAAACAAATGGCCTCATAGCATCAGCTTGGTTTGGAAATAATACATTGGAAGAAAATAAAAATGGCAGAATTGTAGTTGTCAGTAGTTGTCTCAGTAGTTGTCCCTCAGCAACAAAGCACAAGCACGCCCATTAGCATGTGTTCAAACAAAGGAAAATTCCAATTTATTCAGAAGTGTGTGAAGAGATGAAAGTGCAAAGAATTTAGCAGTTTCAAATAAAGAAAAGAATTTAATCATTTACTTTTTTATTGTAGAATGTATTGCTCATTCCACTTTAATTGTCTTTCACAGTTATCTGAATGATCTGGAGCGGATATCTCAGCAGGGCTACGTACCCACACAGCAAGATGTGCTGAGAACTCGCGTCAAAACCACCGGCATTGTGGAAACTCACTTTACCTTCAAAGAGCTCTACTTTAAGTGAGTAAAGTCCATATTAAACCTCTTCACTGCTCATGTATGTGACTTTCTGATGACCCTGAGCTGAAATCTGGGTGTGTTCGTGAACAGGATGTTTGATGTGGGTGGTCAGCGCTCCGAGAGAAAGAAATGGATTCACTGTTTTGAAGGCGTCACCGCCATCATCTTCTGCGTGGCCCTCAGTGATTACGACTTGGTGCTGGCTGAGGATGAGGAGATGGTGCGGCAGTTAGTTTCACCTCGCTACATGATCTAAGACTCAATTTATGCTAAGTTCATTCTGTGGCACTTTCAGAGTGGTCAGATCGTTGTACAGATCATTCTACACACACTTGATCTCTTGTAATCGGAAGTGTAATGAAGTCGTCGTGATCTTCACACCACATGATCAATCAGCGATAGTGGGCCATTGAATCTGATGTTTGGTCTCCCAAACTACAGTTTGTCACGAAACACGAGGAGTTCAGTGATACAGTGATCAACAATAAGCAAGAGATCTAATCTGTAAAATATTTTTACATAAATACAAAGTGTCGTGTGGCAATTTGCTCCCGACGTGCATATGGGACAAGAATGAAATAAATAATTCATTAGATCAATAATTGATGTTCCTGAAAAATGCTCTCATGAGGAAAATTACAGCTTGACATCCTTCTGGCCACAGGGAAAAAAAACCTGGCACCAGTTTAAAGGCCCAGTCACACCAGAAACATTCCATTGGTCAGGCTAGTACTGTGACTTAGCACTTTAATGAAACATAACATGTTATTTGGGAATTCATTCGGATTTCCAAAATGAATTTGAGTCTCCAAATCAGGTCCTTATGGTGTACTGACTTTTTTTTTAAAATGTGTTTGGATTGCAGCCTAGTCTTTGAAACATAAAAAAACACTGAACAATTATGACACATTATTATGACCACTTTCTATGGCTGCAGTTCATGATTGCTTGGACTTCCTGTGGTGAATGGGATCTTCCAGAATGAAAATGTGACACATCACATGGATAGAAATATCCTACAGTAGTTGGCATGACCGAGACTTGCATGTACTACCCTGGCCTTGTAATTACTCAGACTTTACCCCAGTTGAGCATCTGTGGGGCCTCCCCCATGCTCCCTCCAGTAGCTGTGGGGTACACTGCAGTCAGTATGGCTCCATATACCTGTGACAATTTACAAGGATCTCATTGAGTCATTCCCAGCCCGTCTGGCTGCTGTCTGTGCTGCACAAAATTAGCTGGTATAAAAATAAATAACAAAATAGGTACACCTTCCATTCCAATTCTTCTAATTAGGTTGTGACAGGTTACAGACCCTGTCACTGCATTTTTATAAATAATTTGTATAAAGGGTGGTCAATACTTATCCTAATCTCAGAATGTAAACTGTTATAGCAGGGGGCTTCTGTTACGAAGACTGCTGCACTGGACGTTGCACTGGAACTTATCATTGTAGGATAGGTTTTCCTTTTAAAATAAATAATTTCACCTGGTGGATTTCTGGTCGATCTACAGGCGTGCAAAAAAATAAAAGACCACTTCAAAATTTTTAGTTAATTTAATGGGTGTGTGTTTGAGCAAAATAAACAGTGTTGTTTAATTCCACTAAACGGAAAAAGAATTGGAATAAAACACAACACTGCTCATTTTGGTCAAACACATTTACAGAAATCTTTCTGTGTCTGCAGAACCGAATGCACGAGAGCATGAAGCTGTTCGACAGCATCTGCAACAACAAGTGGTTCACTGACACCTCCATCATCCTCTTCCTCAACAAGAAGGACCTGTTTGGGGAGAAGATCAAGAAGAGTCCTCTTACCATTTGCTACCCTGAGTACTCTGGTAAGACATAAAAAGCATATTTGGAAGAACACTCAGGTTTGTACTCAGGATGTGTGGAAATAATAATGTTGATTCATTTGATTATTGCATTTTTCCCTTTACTTGACTTGGTTAAGTGTAGTACTGATACCTCACAGCAAGAAGGTCATCGGTTCGAAAGTCACATTGCCACCATCCGTCTGTCCGCCATCTAGCAGGTGTAATTGGCTGTGTTCGGAGCAGACACATTTCTGCAAGGGCTTTAGTTCCACTGTAGCGGAATCACATTCATGTATGTGTAAACGTGCACATAATGGGATGAATCTGGTGTTTCATTTATATTCAAAAATTGGCCCCTTGATGAAACTAAAGGTTTGAATCTGCTGATTCTTGGTCAAGCACCAAGACGAGTTATTAAACCCTTGCAAAAAAGACAACAATAAGGGAGGTGGGCAGTATTTACTTATCTCAGATAAGTTCCACATTTAATTTAATTAGTTTCAACCCCCACACCCATCTGTCTGCATGTCAATTTTTAAGACCCATTCTAGCCCTTGAGCCAAAACGTTTGCCCACCCCTGCTCTAAGTGCTGACAATCAATACACCCACCCTGACTGCAATTAAGGATCATTCAGCAGTGGAAGACAGATTAACTATGCTAAATTAGGAGAAAATGGAAGAAAATTCTTAAATAAAATAGAATATATAAATATATATATATATATATATATATATTCTATGTTTAACTTGTTTGTTTAGGTGAATTCCCATGTCATTTTCACCAGGGGTGCCAATAATCATTGCCAGGACTGTACATTGTCTTTGTATTGTGTCCGCTGTACACAGTGCCCTGTTCTGACCATTATAAAAGCTCATCCCAGCAGTGCCTGTTTGACAAATTACGTTACTTTGTTCCTGGCCTCTAGAGCGGATCACATTTGCACAGGTAATCCACATCCGTGTTTGCTTGAATCGAGTCCCAGACCCTTGATAAAAGGCAGACCAGAGATTTGCACTGATTTTGCACCCTGGCTTCAGTAGTGTTTTCACACATGCCTGTTAGAGCCAGTGGAAATCCTAGACTTCATTCATTCTCTTCTCCCGTAATCTGCTTGTTATTTTAACATAAAAGCCAAAAATAGAAGGTGAATCTTCTCATTTAGGTTTTCATGAGTCTGGCTTTAACATTCTGTGAAAATAAAATCTACTAGGCAACATTCTTCATCCTAGAATGTGTATTAATACTCACTTTTTTTCTCTGGTTTTACTTTACTCTCTGTCACTATGCCTTTGTAGATATGGAAGGCATGTTATGGTTTATCTGTTTCTGTAGTCTCCTTTAATTACACTGTCAAAGCAGGGAAGTGCCACGGTTAATTCAGTCCAGAGCACTGCTCGCTTAAATGGAAAATGGAAATGTATTTACATTGTGTTTTAATATACTTTAAAGAAATAGTTTTAGTTAAAACATTGTTGTATCTAGATCACATTTTCATGTCCATTAAGTAGGGAAAATAAACCCTAAGGTGGAGAGGTCAAGAAACCACAAGTATTTTTCTTTGCAGTTTATATGGAACAGAACAGCACGGTGGCTCACAGCAAGAAGGTCCTGGGTTTGATCCCCAGACTGGGTGGTCCGAGTCCTTTCTGTGTAGAGTTTGCATGGTACCCCTGTGGGTTTCTTTCAGGAGCTCCAGTCCAAAAACATGCAGCTGTAGTGATCCACTTCTACTCCTTAGTGCAGTAGTGGTTACAATAGTAATTTAGTTGAGAGTAAATGAATAATCAATAGGGTGCTTTAAAATAAAATTCTAGATATTAAAATGGGTTTTAAAGCATTATTGAGTATCAGCGTTCCTCTTGCTTGAGTATTAGCCATGTCACTAGCCATTAAGTCTTAGATAAAACCTCTTCATTCAGGTCCTTATATCCCTGCCTTCATATACACTCCTCTCCAAAAGTATGGGAATTGATTTCTGCTGTAAACTGATACATATGAGATTAAAGGTCTAGATTTCCAAGTATTTACATCTGGATCTGATAGACAGTTCAGAAGATAGCACTTTTTTGTTTGAACTTGCCCAATTTTAAAGTAAAAGTAAAAAAGTAAAAGTATAAAAGTAAAAGGAACATGTGACACATATTGTCTGTCAGTTTAAAGAAATATGCACCTAAACTGATTGGTTGAACCTTCATCTAGCAGCAAGTTAATGACCCAAACACACTTTCAAAACTATAAAGGAGTTTATCAGGGGCATGCAGTGGAAGTTAAAACAAACACCAACTGAAAGAGGCTGCAGTGAAAATCTTAGAAGAAGGATGCAAACGTTTAGTGATGTCAGTGGGTCACAGGGTTGATGCAGTTATTACAAGCAAGGGTATGCAACTAAATATACCGTCTTATTCACTTCAGTTTATTTCTATTTTAAAGTTTTTCTGTTCCAATATGTTTGCTTACAAGTAAAATGTAATGGGTTGAGACAAAAGGTGCTATCTTCTGAACCGTGTATTAGATTTAAATGATACCTGATGATAAAACCTGAAATGTTTATCTTTTACCTCATGCTGAAATGTCAAACCCAAATATTTGAATACAGTTAAATAAGGGATTTGGCTTCAATGTTCCAATAATTTTGGAGGGGTATATGTATCCCACTATGAATCTGAACTAGCTAAACTGATCCTGTCTGATCTTTGTTCAGGCTCTAACACATATGAAGAAGCCGCTGCCTACATCCAGTGCCAGTTTGAGGATCTGAACAGACGGAAGGACACTAAGGAGATTTACACCCACTTTACCTGTGCCACTGACACCAAGCACGTGCAGTTCGTCTTCGATGCGGTCACTGACGTTATCATCAAGAACAACCTGATTGAGTGTGGACTCTACTGAAGTAGCAAGGTTCTGTACCAAGGTATGACCTGCTCCGAGTCTTTGGAATCCTGATTTGACATGGTTTTATGGTTCTGCTAAGTCAGTCGTTGGGATTAGTCCAAAAGACAGGAGAGAAATGAGTCCTTTAAATTGCATCTTAAACATTCAGCAGGCGGTTAGGCTGCACTAGATTGCCTTTTGGCAATAAATTGTCAGCCTGTCCTGGGTTTGTCACCACCCTGTTTGAGTAGTGCCTGACCAGGATAAATGAAAATAAATCATTTGCACCATATTGAACATTTATTATACAAATTTTCTTTTAAATTTGCTTTAACATAGTCGATCGGCATACTTTTATTTTTTCTTAAGTTTCTACATAAGCATGTTAAAGTTCCTTTAAACCTGTTTACAAACGTCAAGCATATAAAATTTGTTTATATATTTATATTTATAATGTTTTATAGACCTCAACATCATCAGTATATATCGTCAGTATATTGTTTTCCTGAAAAACTGAACTTGTCTAAATAGATACAAGTCTTCTGCCTCCTGGTGGGTTATTCACGAACTGCATTCACCAGAGGACTGAAAAACTAGCCATAATCAATAAGTGACCTATGAGTTGTTTCTATCTAGGGTTCGAAAAATATTAAAGGATTTTAGATTAATTAAACTTATTAGTGCTTGATATTTTGTAATGTTTTTGGTAAAATTGGTTGGAAATGTTTGTATCAGTGTACAGAGCAGGTTCAAGAATTTCTATCCAATGTGATCAACAGTAAGATTACAGTGCAAGCAGTTGAAGTTCGAGGGCCTTGCTCAAGGACCCATCGGTTCAATCTTGCAGTGGTGGGACTTTAACCATCTAATTAATATTCCAGAACCTTAATTGTTGAGCTAACACAACTATCATAGTGTTGCGAATCTCAGACCATCTACTGAAATTCCAAAATATTTTAATCATAAACATATCAAGGTAAAAATGTGTATTGCTGTAGAGAAGATAAGCAAATGAATTCCATTAATTAAGGAAAAATTAGTCAATTCGATGTATTAAGTACTACAAATCTAATGAATACCATGCATGACGATGTAACAAATATACACCTACCATGCATAACATTATGATCATAACATTATTAGTTGATGTTAGAAGCATGAGAAATCTACAAGCGTAAAAATTTGAGTTTTACAAGGGCCAAATTGTGATAGCTAGATGTCAGAGCATCTCCAAAACTGGAGCTCTTGTGGGGGGTTTCTGATCTGTCAAAAGTGGTTCAAGGAAGGAGCAGTGGTAAACCAGTGACTGGGATCATGGGTGATGCATGTAGGGAGCGCAGGCTTGCCTGTGTGGTCCGATCCAACAGACGAGCTTCAAATTACACTACATTACTACAAAACTAAATAATAAAGAAGATAATGCTGGTTCTGGTAGAAAGGTGTCAGAATATACAGTCCAGCACAAGGACTGAGCGTTTTGTCAGCAAAAGGAGTCCGACACAATATTAGGAGGGTGGTCATAATGTTATGCCTGATCAGTGTATGTGTCGTTGGGATCGCTCTTCCTGAAGCATAAGCTCAGTATCAGATTCACTGACTAACTTTATCAGCTCTGTACAGGCTATGAATAGACTCTTCATCAGAGAATTAGAAATGACAGTGTCTCCTGTCCTCATTTCAGTCACTGAATGTTGAGGGACTAACTTGAGCAATGGCTCATGGGATGGATCTGATTGTCGCTGCCTATATTGGACTCCAGTCAGGTGGTGAGGATGACCAGACACACTGCTGCTACCATGCTGCATCTTCACCGTAGTTCTTATAATGTGCGTTCTCCTTCGAACATTCTCCAGACTGTCTAGTTTTCTTTCAGTCTTTGTTTCATTCTACGGAGAAATGAAGAAGAACGTTTTCTGTGCATGATAAAGGTAGTTCATTCCTGCCATCGTTTGCACTTGGTGTTACAGTATTTCCAGTAGAACTATGCACAAAGAACAAACTCAAACAGAGATGCATCAGCCCTGTGCCAAAAAAAGAAACGTCCGACTGTCATCCACAACATAACTGTGACTTCTTTGAAAAGCAAGTTTCTTCTGGGTAGTTTAATAAGTTATTAAGATGTAGGCGTATCATTTAGCTTTTTGTATCAATTTTTAGGAGCTGGTTTAATGTTAGGATAAATAAAATAAAGAGAATATAAAACGAAGTGTTCACATTAGAACTTTGAGTTAGTTTTAGACAGATGTGATGCATTGATAGATAAGCAAAACTAAATAGCTAACTAGACAATTTGGTGTTTTTTTTTCTTTTCTAGTTTCTTAATGTAGACCACTAGAGAAGAACCTGACATATTTACTAAAACTGTGTATAAATAATTGTTATACTGCATGATAATTGGGCAACGAGTAAATGGAAAACACGGCTATAATAAATGTTTTAGAGAAAGTGATTTTATTGCATGGAGGTTACATTTGCATATGTTTCTTTACATTCTGAATAACTCAATAAGCTTAAATTCCGGGCTGGTAAATATGTACCTTAGCTTTTTTTAATGCCACAATTGTGTTTTAAAATGTAAATATCAGTGTTGCTCGCTTTTACATAGATCTTTACTTTTCTACAGACATTTTTTTAATGAGAAGACCCACAGTGTACTAAATAGTGTTCACTGATGATTTGTGAGTTCTATAGTGACCAGACGAACAAAGTATTTTTTGATCATCAGTGAGATCTAATCAGGCCTTAGAACTTAGAAGGAAAAATTCACACTGAATGAACTGCAAATATGATTATCATAATGTTCAAGTTTTATTTCATGACCATTTAAATCGCATGGTAGCACTTTTCAAAAGCATTTTTTAATTTTATATTCCTTGTTATTATTTGGGTACATTCTGAAATTCCAGTTGCTGAAATCTGCAAAGAAAGGTGTTGAGAAGAAGAGTCAGCATAGAAGCAACTCATTACTAATGTAAATGTTATCATTTAATGCTTAATGTCAATGTATAAGAGCCTTTTTATTCACCATAGATGTATTTTATTTGGAACGTGTCAACGTTTGTTTGGAAATAATAAGAATCAGTACAAACTAGCAACAAAGTAATTACAAATATTTCGATATTAAGTTAAACATTCTAATATTCTTATATTTTCTACAGTAAAGAGTTCTAGAAAGTTTTCAGTAACTTAAGTCAGGTTCTTATAATTGCGTGTTACAAGCCGTTTGTTTATATTTGAGACCAGTAGAAGTAGTTCATAGGATTTAAATTCAATATAACAATGATTTAAATTTGATTATTTGACCCTATGTAAGACTGTTGGATGTACTTTGTTAATCCTGTGGATTTTTTTATTTTGTAAAACACTAATTAAACATTATAAACTGCTTTGTGTCATTTATACAGGTTTAAACACACAACGTTCTTCATTGTGGTCTAGATGAGCTTGAAGCTTGCCTTTTGGCTTATTAAAAGTCACATACACAGTGTAACAATGTGTTCAAGACAAGCAAAGGTCATCCAAAAAAACTTATTATACAGCACTCTTGTTGTCTGCTTAAAACAGTACTAACCAAAATTGTTCTTGTTTCTTTTTCTACACTGGTTCACTAATCAATGAAATCACTGAATTACAAATCCTATAATGTTACACACACTTCTGGTAGAGTGAAAATTATGTCAGTAAAGTATGGATAATTGTCATTATAGCTGTCATGTGACATTGAATAACAGGGACTTCTATATGGCTTTACAAAATAGTTTGACGTGATAAAGTTGCTTGCGTACAGTCAAACAAGGTTTTACTCACCTCTGGTCACTGGCCTGTGAAAGGCTTTGTGTAGGATTCCTCTAGTTATTCCAGTTTTTGTTGTCCAGATCATCAATCTTAACCATTTGGAGTGGGGGGGGATATAGACTTCACAGCACGACCTGTGGTATGCAACAGTACATCCTGGTAAATTCTATTCCCTTCAGTAAGCAATGAATTCATTCAGGCAGCCTTCTTTTAAAGCCCTGTGTTCCATTTCAGTGCTCATGTTCTGATTGTTGATACTTTTGTCAGTAGCAAGGTGAAGACACGGGCACTACACGGCACCATACACCGATAGCTGCTAAAATGTCCACTGCAACCCATTCATCTTTTCAGAATTATATATCTGCAATTTGAACTACACTGGCTGGAAGAGATTGCCATTGTCGTTATCTTGGATCAATTAGTCTTGGCAGCCCAACACCATTGTGAAGGGTTCTGGTTTTTACATACAGCCTGCATTGCTCACTCTCATCGCACCGACATTTAATAAATCCCAGAGCAAAGCAGGTTAAAATTGTGTGGTTATCATGTTTAAACTGATAACCACACTGTATTTACCACTGTAACCACACAAGCTGTATTTACGATATTAGTAGTTAATTTCTACTAAAAATATAACTTCGTTTGATATACAGTATTAAGATATTAACGACCATCCAAGTCATTGATGCAAGTCTTTATTTTATGTTCCTACATTTATAGTCCAGAACATCTGCACAAATTTAAATCCTCAGATTTAAAAACATACCACTACAGTGTTTAAATATTTTTCATCATGTGATACTTAAATGTATATGTAAAATAAAAATATATGGAAACTTCTCTGTAACCGAGAGCAACTTTTCTACTCTTATTTACAAAATGGCTCCCTACAATGTATTCTTGGAGAAAAGGGTTTAATAAATGTATATGTATTGTACAGCATTCTGATCAACAGTTTTACATCAACATTTTCACAAATGCATGTATGTTTATTTGACTTGATATCTTCAGTAAGCAACAGATATCCTACACATTGTCCCACACACAAAGATCTTGATTACAATTATGTTAGTTTTTGTACCGTGGATGTTTGCAATAATTTTCTCATTTTAGTATCTTATTTTATTGACACAGTTAAAAAAAGGACCTAATAAATCATACAGCATCTAGTCCTATTCAGTACCAGCTGCTTGAACTTGAATGCGATGGGGTAACTGGATATTCATGACTGGTGTTGTGGGATGATCATTAGTAGGGTATGAACCTCTTTAGACCTCCTTTAACTGAGGTCGCCATCATGCCAGTTGTGTCCTGTCATTGCTCCGACAAAATCATTCCTGCAATGATAAAAGAGATCTGAGTAAATGTAAAATTATTAAGGGGTGAAGATGCTATTATTACGATTACAAAATAAAATGCCAATGAATCAAAGCTGGTAAATATGTGAAGAAATCTTTCTGATGCTTGTAGTCACTTTTTATCTGCTAAATTCTACCAAATGCACCTTGATTGAATCTCTTTTGCATTTACCTACCTTAATTGTGAGCATTTTTTTTAGAACAGCCCACAGTCCTTGAGATTTTCTTTGATGATGATATCCGTCACAGCGTTGAACACGATTTCCACGTTCTTTGTGTCCGTTGCACAGGTCATGTGTGAGTAGATTTCTTTTTCACCTTTCTTCATGTTTAGCTCCTCAAACTGCTTTTTGATATATTGGCTGGCATCATCATATGTGTTTGAACCTACATGGGTACAGAAGTTATTTGAGTAAAGCTGTACCTAAAGCTCAAGTGTTCATGTCTATGATTAACTTTGTCACAGTTTTTTGAGCAATTTAGCAATTTAGTGTAATAATTTGTCGGTATAAGTTTTGTACTTTAACTTGGTCATTCTTTTCTTGGTCAAGTGTTTAGATTGTGGCTTTTATGTAAAAGTATAAATATTAATTAACAACTACAAGAAACTGCACTGAATTTTCTACTTTTAACAGCTGTAATGTGAATCTCATGAAGAAACGTTTTGTTAACTGGTTTGGTGGGTATGTAAGGTGTGGAAGGCACCCACCGATTTGTGTATGACTGCAGATTGTGTCCACCTATAAAGGCTAACTGTCTTCCTTGAGATGGATGTGATCTTGACAGACTTGCAAATACTACCTTGGTCCCCTAATTGGCCAGATTTGAACGTAATGGAGCAGCTGTGAGGCCAGCAGCTCAGGCCAGCTTTATATACCTGTGACAACCTATCATGACCTCAGACAGTCACTACAAGTCCGCCTGGCTGCAAATGGTGGTTGCTCTGGATATTAATTGGTGGTCATAATAATGCAACTAAACTGTGTAGTTGGGAAGATTTGATTCATGGATCACACACATTTTATGATTTGGGAACATTTTGTCATCCAATAATGCTACAAAATTGCTACCTCAAAACCTTATTACATGAGTGAATTTTTCTGCATGACAAGAAATCTCTTGTATTGTATTTGCAAAAAAGGATCTAAAAAACATGTAGTTTCTTAGTCTCATAAAATATGATTGCTAAATGATTCAGTGGTGCTGAAAAGTTTGGACTTGCCATCATATTCAGGGAAGCAGATGCTGAGGTGGACTTTCTTGATCTTCTGCTCAAATAGATCTTTCTTGTTGAGAAAAAGGACAATGGAGGTCTTTGCAAAGAATCTGTGATTGCAGATGCTGTTGAATAGATGTAGACTCTCATGCATGCGGTTCTGAAAATTGAGTAATGAGAGGTTTGAGTCAGCAAATGCCCTTGTTTGGTTGTATTACAAAACAGGTTGTGGTAGGTTAGGCGCTAAAATAGCTTGAATTGTCCACTCGGCCAGTGCAGCAGTTAAAACCACCTGAGGTATGACAAGGGACCGAGCAGCCCCAGCTTAATCATCTTACAGAAATAGGTTGCAATGGGCTGGTTCTGAGCTTATTTTAGCGTTCTTATAGTCTGTATTAATTGAAGCGTTCTCTCAAACTCTGACCCGGGATCTGGAGCAAGGAGACATACTCACCACTTCGTCATCTTCTACCAACACCATGTCATAAGCACTAAGAGCTCCACAAAATATGATGCAAGTCACGCCCTCAAAACAGTGGATCCATTTCTTTCTCTCTGACCGCTGACCACCCACATCAAACATCCTGTTGATCAATGTCAAATGTCAGTTCTTAAAGAATTTAGGACAGTCATCAAAGTATAACACCAAATCACTTAATCTTAAAGGGTATCAGTCTGTCCAATTTCACTGGAGTGGGAACTTCTAGGAGAATTACCCAAAATGGAATATTTTTTGTTTATGCTTCCTGCCTGACCCTTTTTGTGTTTTGCTAGCGTCCTTGTCACTACTGGTTCCGGTAGGTGTTGAGGTTGCACAGGTACATGTTGAAGCAAAAGGTTTACTGTATCTCCCAGAATAGTATCAGAAGCATGGAGGAGATACCATCACAAGAGCTGGACAGGTCCATAGAAGGGCATCAAACAGCAGGACCAGCACCATGCATCATCTGCTTTGTGTACAAGGAGGAATGGGAGCAGCACAGCCAGAAATCAACAAAAGGACCTCCAGCAGGCAACTGGTATGCACGCTTCTGAATAAAACTGTCATGAAACTGTGAGCACATGTGATAGATGTAAAAGAGCCTGGAGACATAATCCAGGAAGACTTGTTTGACTACTAAAGAACCTAACTGGATTGATGACGCTGACTGACCCTCATATTTCTAATATGTCCAAAGCCTTTTGATGGATGGGTTTCCATTCCAGGTTGTTTTTCTGTTTCCTGATAAAACTGGCTCACCGCAACCCTGATTAGGATAGAATACAAAAAAATGACATCAATAATCGATTACCTGAAATGTAGCTCTTTGCAGCCAAACTGCTCTTCGATTATACCAGTGGTCTTGACTCGAGATCTTAACACATCCTGTTCTGTTGGGATGTAGTCTGCAGTACAGATGCGATCCATGTCACTCAGATAGCTGGAAAATGTACACCATGGGTCATTTTTCAAAAGTAGTATTATGCGTGATCCCAAATTAAAAATTGCGTTTATGGGAGTGAAACAGTTAGTTCAAACGTAATCATTATCAGATATTACATTTCTACAATTGAGAATTTTAAGTGAAGGTACAGCACTCTATAAATAAATGTGTTAAAAATACAGTACGTGTCCATCAAGCATTCCATTATGTCCACCAAACCATGTGTCATCAGTGAGTCTTGTCATCGGTTTACCGCTATTCCTTCCCTGGGCCAATTTTGATGCATACTGACCAATGGGAACACACTACTAAAGCTACAGTTTTGAAGATGCTCAGACCCACTCGTCCTCTACTTGAACCTTTTCAAATCCTTACGCTTGTCTATTTTTCCTGCTTCCACCACATCAACTTTGAGAACAAAAGAGACACTTGGTGCCTAATATATCCCACATATGTATGTGTGTGCTATATAACTTATTCATTGCTTCACTGCTATACTTTCAATACTGCACTTACTATCCAGCAGAGTCATTAAGCTGGTACTCAGCTGCTCTCTCAAAGGCTGCCTGCACACCAGAGTCCTTCCACAGGCTCTTAATGACATCTGCCAGTTCCTTGGGCATTGTGCCATCCTCAGATGAATCTGCAAGGTTCTGCAGTTTCTGAGCCTCTTCCTGCATTGTGAGACAGCTTATATTAGGAGTGTTTTTATACCTGCTAATGTTTACATTCAATTATGCCATTTGGACTGTGATTGACTATAGTAGCTATTACAGTTTATGTGTTTAGGATGAGATTTATACCTGTGCTCCTGCTGCTCCAAAGTTGATGCCCAGCATCTCCATACCTCTAATGAGGGCCAGGGCAGACTGTAGAATGTTACCATAAATAATAGCTCTAAAGGCAATTTGTTCTTCTTTAGTATAACCACCTTGATGGAGAATTCTGTACAGAGGAAATATGAGCATCACCTTAAGCGTCAACTTATTATATATCAAGTAATTTGGAAAATTACACTCTAAAGCACTGTATTTTTGGTTACCTACATAATTCTCTATCATGCCTGATCATCTCTGCTTACATTTATTAAACAAGATTGACTAGTTCAATGAAAACATGAAACAGTGGTCAAGTTCAGAAAGCCATTATCAGTTTAATGGATCAGAAAATGCACCAAAAAGCTCTCAAAAAGGGTCTCAGAAAGCTGCCATACTAATTCACATTTAGCAGAGGCTTTTATCCAGAGTGACTTGCAGAACTGCACAGTATACAGTCTAAGCAACTGAGGGCTAAGGACTTTGCTCCAGGGCCCAACAGTGGCAACCTAGTGCAGTACCTTAACTTCAAGGCACAACTGACCTATGTCTATTTAATCAGCAGCAAACTTTGTGTGAATGTAATGATTTTCAAGAAGGCACTTTGTTTTTTCTTGGCATTCTCAATCATTTTAAGCTTGTTTGATTCTGATGTTTCAAAAAAAGACTAGTAATCCAAAGGTCACTGGTTGAAGCCCCATTATTTCCAGGTTGTCTCTGTTTGACTCTTGAGCAAGGCCCTTAACCCCCAATTGCTGGGACAATATACTGTCACAGTACTGTAAGCCACTTTGGATTAGAGCATCTGAAAATGTATATGTATTTTCAGCAGTTATAAGGACCTTCAGGAATCCCATTTGACCAACAGCCAATCTGAGCTGAGTGGAACACTGTGTGAAAGCACCATTGTTGTGTTTTGACTATGAAGGAGGTGTTCCGATTATTTAGTTATAGAAAAAGCGGTGAAAGTTTACATTATTTAATGTCCTGAATGTATAGCTTGGGTTGCTTGTGTTTTATTGTTGTTTGGTGTGCCATGAGAAATGATGTGTTTGTACTCACTTCATTTGTTTTACAATGGTGCTCTTTCCTGATTCACCCGCACCTACATACAGAAACTCAAAATGTATTAGTTGGCAAATTCTCAAAACAAAGTATAAGCATTTACCTTTTATTTCTATGATCTTATGCTGTCATAAACTTATAATACTCAGCATCAATTTTGAATTAATAGACTAATAAGAATTTGTAAATGTTTTTATTATTGTTTTAAGCTGAATTCACTTGTTTGACATGATTTTACAATGATCATAGGGTGAAAACAGCATTAATTGGCTGTTATGCTTATAGGAAGTCCCTATAAACTGCTTATTATGTTCAGGTTTGGAGGAAGGCTTGCTAACCTGCTTATTAAATGACCTAATTGGATTTGTTCTCTAAAAAGCCTGTCAAGAGACCATTGACATGCTGATTCTTTTGGGTGCCTTTGCCAGATCGGGTTAAAAATGGGATTCACTCAACAAACACTTCTGGAATTGCTGTTATGATAAGTTCTTACTTTTTGAATGACAAATTACACATATGTGAAACATATTCCCAGATAGATGAAACATTTAAAGTGTAGAAGACATTAGTCAAACACAGGCTACAGAATGTTATTGCCTAATAATTTTCCTTCCAGAAAAACCACAGCACAATCCCCTCTTATCAAGTTGGTTTGTACAGGGCATAGACAATCACAGCAGACTGTAACCAAGCAATTGCTGCCAACAAGCACACTACTTTATTTCTTTAATAACTCTTACATGCTTTTGAAAATAAAGAACACACATTGAACATGATCTAAACGATCAAATTCACCACTGTCTTGTTTTCAAAAGTAGGATACTCAGAAGCTTGAGATGATCTTAGCTTAAATCATCAGCGTAATTGGATTCTGTTCTTTTTGTTCCAGTGCTCTGGGGCTTCAGGATGTGATTCTGTAAGCAGATATCCAAGTCTCCATGTGCATTTTTAAAAAGAGCACAAAAATACTGCACTGTATTATAACTCCAGACAGTTAAACATTCAGGATTACTAGAAACACAACACAAGTAATAATTTAGAAGAAAAAACTGTAGCCGCTAGTTTATTTCATGTACCACATGGGGAACTGTAGTGGTAGATTCAGAAGCATTATACTCATGAGTAATGAGAGATTTTACTCAGAATACTAATTTAATCATTCGAAACAAATGTTAAATGCTGGAGGATGTGGCTCTGCCAAATCTTGATTGAAAGCAGATTTGGATGGCTTAACAAACATTAAGCCCTATCCTGTCCCCAGTATATTTTCAGCTCGTTCCAGACAGTGAATAAAGCGAATATATTTGGTTATGGTTGTTATTTAGTTTAATTATTATATTGGCCAGGATTTTGATTTGTTAATTTATTTAATAGTCAAACCATCAATGGGGTTGAAGTGATGGTCTGCCAATCATTACTAATTAGACATGTAGTTCTCTTACCCAGCAGAAGCAGTTTCACTGTCTTTGATTCCTTATCTGCATCCTCCTGAAGTTGCTTTTCCAGCTCTTTGGACCGCTTGGCCATTTCTTTGTCCTCTGCACTTGCTCCGCTACCCATGTTTGGCTTGCTCTTCCTTTCTGTTTAACTCCTAGAGGTGAAAAAATTGCAGAATGGCCCCCTTTTGCCCTCTGGACCACCTGTCAAATGCCGAGCTTGGTAAGGTTTTCTTTAACTGCTTTAGGTGTGGTCGACGTTTTCCTGACTTCTCCTGAGATGGATGATCAGATAGAAGATAGAAGCCCAAAGAGCATGTCTATCCTCTCTAATGCTTCCTGCCAGGCCTAATACTTTAGTTCAGGATTGGGGAGGGTTTTGCTGACCTTCTTGTCTCAACCAGCCAATCCAATTAACTAACAAGGACAGTGGTGAAGTCCTATGACTAATAAGAAAACTGACTTTGTGTCAGTTTTTTAGGCTAATCAACCTCTTTTGTGCTTTTACATATTAGTCATGCCTTTGCCATACAGTAAGATGTGATCTTAATGATTATAGAGGTACTTAAGATCATGCATGAGCAGTATAATATCATATTGGATTTGAATGATGGAAGAATTGTCTTGAATATTACACTTGACCAGTATTTTGGTTCGGTGAACATCTGGAATACATTCTGGAAGGCAATTCAACTGGATTTTGAAGGAAGGTGAACTAGAATGTGGTTCATGAACGCTTCTCTTACTTGGTAAATATCTTGCAGCAAGGAATCAGGGTCAAGCTCTATATAATGCTGCACATCGGAGGTAAAGGATTTACCTTGTGTTAGATTCCCAGAAGTAAAGGTGTGATCAGGTCACACTAAACTTTCAGATGACCTGGTGTTAGAAGCACCAGCAAATATCCATTCCTTTCCAATGTAAACGAAACATTGTTAAATCATTGTCAATTTTATTATAAACCAATGATGGAAAAATAAGCTGCAGAGGCAGCCCCAGATCTTTTAGATAGAGTATTAACTTTTTACATAGACTACAAAAAAAATCATGCTAAGAAGCTCATCTATCTTTCTTCCTTCTCACCCCTGTACTGAAATATTATTTCAAATGACAATGTGGATACATTAGTAAAAAGTACTCAGACACCCCTTGTAATTATTTAATTTGTTTGTTTCAGCCACAGCAGTTGCTAACAGGTGTAATTATTTTATATAAAAAAAAAACTATAGACATTGCAGCATCCGATTTAAAAAGTGTGTGTGTGTGTGGGGGGGGCAGATAGACAGGTACAAAAGGGGTTCCACTAAGAGCTGTGAAAGAAGTCCCCCACAGTAAAATACAAATGTAAAATACACTCACAATGGCTGGGCTGTTTCGGCCACTCCTAGATTTTAGCCAATCATCTCTGTCCCTGGATCACCATATCTCAGCAGAAATGGGTTTATATACTTCTCTGCTGTCCTACCAAATGTATTTGCCAATAGGGGTAATAAAAGGTCAATTACCAGCGGATGCTTATATCACAAGATTGGGTAAATCTCATTTACAATAGTAATCACATTTGTGAAGTGTGGTGGAGGCAATTTAAATTTAATTAGGACATACATTTAGCAATACATAAAGGATTCATAGGTGAGGGACAGTGAAACCCAAGGCATCTTTTTGTCCTGAACAGAGGGATAAATGCATGAAGGGGTTGATTAACTTTGCAGCCTTTTGGTAATGTAAATAAAGTGTAACAAACATTGCCTTCCATTTCATTTTAGAGTCTCTTTACTTTATTCATGTGACAAGCAGTTTGGAGGGATTTGCTCCGAGAGTAAGATAAAGCAATGTCACTTCCTATAAGCATTTTCATTTTGCCCGAGGCATGGCTGCTGGGGATTCAAATCCCTAAATGATTCCAAGTGCAATAGAGCAAACTAACTATCCCTCTCTCACGCAGTTAATCTCTTTAAGGTCTCTCCACCCCAACCTTGCATCTTGCACCACATCAAGGCTGCTGAGCTGTTGACAAGATTATCCGGCAAGTCCAATGTCGAGAGAGTGCCAAACAGGCTTTGAAGGCAGATGGTTTTTGCTGCCTTCCTCATCTAAGTTAGTACTCTGCAGAGGCCATTTAGGCAGGTCTGTGAATCTATATGTGTATAATAATATATTATATTTTTTTGCAGTACAAGACACAGTACAACATTGTTTATTGACCAACTTAGATGCATATCATCAGCCACATTATGTGGATCTGGGAATTTTAGCCTAATTAGATGCAATTCAGATTAAATGATGTTTTGGTCCGGTCTCAGAGGTTGTGTCCTAAGCACCTACAGTTAGGATATATAACTTGCATAATTATACCAGCTGCGCATATAATATAATTGCATAACACTGTGTCACAACAGATTAAATCATAAATTTAAACTAATTAATGTAATTAGTAAATGCATAAGTGCCATTATGAATGAACCTGTGAGTTCCTGTGGTTTACATCAGAGTACATACTGTATGTGTCAACAAACTGCCAGCGAGTCAAGAAAATATGAATATGTAACATTTTGCTGGTTTGGCATCTTCTTAGAAGTTTTAAGAGAGTAACTTTAATTTTAGTGTGTTAGTCCTTGTTAGCATTAGCTTATAATGGCTTCCAGTATCTCCCTAAATATGTGTTTATTGTTAAGTCTTTTCAGAAAAGGCTAGTGAGTAGCAGTTACAGAAAAAGCAGACGCTTATTACCCAGTTACTTCATAAGGTCTTAAATTAGACTAAAAAGGTCTTTAAATTTTTTTTTCTCTGCACCAAAACTGTGATTGCTGTATCTACCACAAGAGGGAGCCACACGTTAAAAATGCCCAGACATGATAAGAAAAGCTAAAAACAACTACGGACTGATTAGCCATACCGTACAAAAGAAACATTTACAGTATATGTTTAGTCAGTAGCGACAGACCAGCTGAAAATTTTGAGCAATGGTGGGAAATTTCCAATATTAGCAAAATCGCGTTTGGTAAACACACATTCCTTCTATTTCACACTTAAGAACACTTGAAATTAAACCCCATTCTGTATGTTTTAGGGAAGATAAAACCCTCTCTTCAGTTTGGGGGAAACTGCAGAGTGGGGATCAAATCTAGGTCATTAGAACGGAGAGATATTTCATTTGGGCTGTTACTTATAAAAATCTGATTTAGTAAGTCTGATCTGATCAATTTTGAAGTTGTGTGCCACCTCCAACCCCTTATTTTGCATGTCAGAGGCAGTCATGCACTAGGCTGCGGCTCCTTTGTAGGCACCTCGACCAGCTAGCAGAGGCCATAATTCCAACAGCAATGAGGAACCTAGGTGAAGTATATAGCAACACAGTCCCCTCCAGATTTTTTTGGCACCCTGGTGAGGAAAAAATGGTGAAAAGGGGTAAATTAGCTTAACCTCAATTCAATTGAGAAAAGCCCAACCTTATACTCTAATTGAAGTCAAACAGGTTCTGTTCTTATCAGTTTAAATATTACATCTGAGGGCCACCTCTTCAGTTTACAGCACAAACATAATAACCCAGGGCGACACTGCTAGCTTTTTGCTTTCAGCTATGACCCAACCTCCCCCTTTCTATGCTTGCAGAGAAGGCAATGTTTACTCTATTTTTTTCCCCCATCACGGCTGCCTTCTTGGTGGCATACTCCACGCATTGCGCCATCATAAAGCATGCTGCCTTCGTATGCCCCTCTGATTCCTCAAAACCAGTAATGTGCCACTCTGACACCACGGTTGTCAAGGAAACAACAGTCTGTAACAGGCTTCGATTGGGTAATAAGAGGAGGTGGAGCTTGCCCCATTGCAATTCCGGAATAGGGAAACTCTCTCACTCTGGAACACCCCCTCACCACCACTACCCTTTTCACTGCACTGCAATTCCCTGCAGACCTCTCACTCTGTCTGTCTCCCCTATTGAGGAACCCTGTGTCAGCACTTCTTCATTTCTGCATGCAGACAAGGGGGTGAAATGTCTTCCAAGCCAACTGCAGGTAAACAGAAACCCACGTCCCCCTTCAGGAAGAGGGGAAGCCTGCAGTATGCTGCTAGCACAGGTAAGAGCTGCTGCCTCTCGCACAGCTGTATGGTGCATGCCATCTCAAAATATTTTACAGATGCATGGATACAATTCAGATTTGCAGACTGGAAGAAAATTTGATTTTTTATAAAGGTATTGTCTTTGTTCTATGTGGAACGTTTTGTAGACGTTTGTAGCAGATCCTCTCCAGTTTACAATGACAAGTAAAAAACCTGTTGATTGGGATTATAAAGTTGTCACACTTCAGATCTACGGAGCAATTGTTTTCTTAGCCAGTATGTATATTCCTTATGCTAAATTACAAAGATAACTGTAGTATTTGGTTTTAAAATGAGGGATAACCAGCAAACACTTAAAGATGAAAATAGAATGAGCAGCTATGCAGTAGAAATTTGCATTTATTTCTTCTAACCCTTTCATCCTGATGAAGCCTAATCTCTGTCTAGGCCCTTCTATCACAGAACAGCAGGTAGGAAAAACCTGAAGGAATGTAGACAGTGAAAACACCTCTCACAAACAGGGACTGGAGGTTAGAATCCAGCCCACTTTTCCTGGACCCATGTTACTCTGTGGCACCAACATTTGGTAATAAGTAATTTCTGGTTTATCTCCAACCATCTGATTTACCTGAAGTTTGGAACATTGCCCTTGTGATTGCAAATGTTTTCTCTGCATACTCCCTGCATGGCCTGAATATTGCCATAAATGTAATAGCTTGCATAGGAACAGGTTTTTTGACCATGCAGAGGGTTTCCAGGATACACATCCACCCCATCAAGTGAAGGAGTGTACCGAAATTGACAAAACAACTCAATATGGAAACAAATCTAGACACTGTCCAACATAGAAGCCTTGCTATGTATTGTTTTGACAAACATTTCATAATAAAATTATTGCTCTTTTGGATGGGCACTTGGGTGGTTCAGTTGTAAAATATTGTAGATCCGAAGTTCAAATCTCAAAGCTGCTGTCAGCTGGCTATGCTTTAGTGGAGATGGCCAGACAGCCATTTGACGGTCCACTTGGTCAGACAAATAGGCAAACAAGTTTCTGCCACCACGGTTTGTAAGCTTTTTTAACAATTGGGCATCATCTAGTCAACAGATTCCCATAGTGGATTCTCATATTTTTTGACGTATCAGCTTACTCATTGAATGGAAAATGTGTTAAGAAAGTCTTGAGTGGTCTCATGCAACATCAAGTCCGAAATGCTGCCTGCACTGCCATGCTTTAGAGGAAAACAGTTCTAAGAACACTCTGATCTACCATGGAACTGCTGGCCATTATTTTAATATAGCCAAGTAAACATTGCGTAATGTTTAGATAAGACGTAGCTTCTAGACACCAAAGCAGTTTCTTTTTTTAACCATCTATTCTTCACCTATTGTAGCAATCTTGAAGACCGCTTGATTAATACATGCTGCATAATGCAGTCAGATACTGCCCTCATAAAACAAGTGATGAAACAAAAGCCATTCTGTTCCCAGAGAAAAGCTACAAAGCGGATTTATTCTTTCAGCCCGAGCTTGTTTTTCCAGATGAGAATAATCTGACCATTCTGCAATGCTGATATAGAATTAAAATTATCTAAGCCATTAAGCAAAGTACAAGGGATGTTTTTGTTTAACAAGGGAAATGCAATCTGCTGATTTAACATGTTTGATTATGGGAAGATAATAAGACAACATTTTTTTAAATGTATAAAGAGAATGTAAATATTTGGTTTTAAATTGAGGAGTAACTCAGCACATACTTATAGTATAAAGCAGAAAGAGTAGCAATGATAGAAACTTGCTATTGTTTAATTTTTAAGGTATACCCACTTATTTAAGAAATAATGAGGGAAAAATAATACAGGGAATAAAACAACTTTTTGTTTGTTTTGTTCAAAGCGGAAACTTTGTGAATTTTTATTCCATCGAACATTGTGTTAAAGACAAAAAAATTAAGGGCGAACAGTTCAGCCATAACAACTCTTAGCTGACTTCAAGGCAGGTTTTGGCATGGTCTAAAGTGGCTTAACCAAAGCCTTGATTTAAACTCCATTGAACATCTGTAGCGTGGCTGGATGTCGGTTCACAGACTGTTGCCATCTAATCTCATAGAGCTTTAGTGGATGTGTCATGAAGAATGGGATAAATTGCCCAAATCCAGATGCATCCACAATTGCTGTTGAATCAGCCTTTTTAAAGGTCTGAATAGTTTTGTAATAAGACATTCATTTAATGCATATTTAATGGTTGAAAATTAATTATATTTCTAAGAATATGAATTGTTCCACAGTCTTACAGAGTATTATAAAGCATTCTTATAGAGTATTAAAATGTTTCAACATTTTCATAAAATAACACTTCACACTTCAAGAACTCCAGAAATTGTTTTCATAACCGCTTAGTCATAATCGCCCACTTAACAATCAAAAATTATGCAGTGATTGCTCTGTGGGTGGGCCCTCCTCTCTGTGTGATAACAGCATGCTTAGCCTGACAGCATAATGGCCTCATTACTGTCTACACAAAAAAACATAAAGTGGAAAACACAAGCAATGAAACTACAAATGTAATAGTGGCTTAAATTGAGGAGGGTCCATTAGCCCTAAAGAAAAGTACATTCAGAGTGCTCTCTGATTGCTTAGCATTAGTATTTATTCGTTTAATTGTTTATGCATTTTCCAGCTAAATATGAGATTACATTAATGATAAAACCTCCTTGTGTATTTTTTTTTCTTTATTTATATTTTCTGGCCACTTCATCCTGTTTACTGACATCATGGGGCCAGCACCACCCCAATACCAAGAAGGAATCAAGGTGCTACATCCTAGACAAAAAGGCAATTCATTGAAGGACACACACACACACACACAAACAATAAAAAAAAACAATGGGAAAAAAACTTAGGAACATGGCAGTAAAAAATATGCAGGATGAAGATGGGCGACTGAGTGTATCCAGAGTGAACTCCTGCCTGTGCCATTATTTGTGAGTGGTGCAACCCAGCCCTGGTTAAGTAGTGACAGTATATTACCCTAGTATAATCTAGTATTGTAAAATGACAAGTCTGAGGAACAACACACACATGGCCCATTTGTAAATGTAATAAATCATGGATATGAGGATATATTGTGTGCTGTAAAAGAAGGTTAATATTTAATTGTTTTTACGGAAAAGATGGCAGCAAATGTTGAATTCAAATCCTAGTAGGCTATACAAGATTGCTTCACACAAATGCAAGTCAGCCATGGCATGGGCACTTAATCACCAATTGATCATAACAGATGTTTTTTTTTTTTAGTTATCTTTTTGTAGACCCTCCTTTTTGTTATCAATTCACCTGCTTATTTCAATCCACTTACACGGTTTCTTAACTGCTTCTTCAGTCAGGGTCATGGGGGTTGGTGTGTGGGGGGATTGCACGCTGAAGCCTATCCTAGCTTGTAGGCACCAGCTCACTGCAGGGCAGACACACATGCAGTCTGGTTAATTTTATCCAATAGACAATAGCATGATTTTGGGAGGACATCGGAGCACCTGGAAGAAACACACTCGGACATGGTGAGAACATGCCAATTCCACATCAAAAGGACCCAGGCTTCTTGCTGTGAGGTGATGGTGCTACCCACTTAGCCACTTTTCTGCCCTTGTTTCAAACCAATGAAAGTTGAATATTTAGTAAACTTGGATTTGGAATAAAGTATTTTTCCTTACTTTAATTACAAGTTATTTTACAAATGCAGCATTGTCTGCTCCACTTTCCACTTATGTGTAGCAGTATGACAAACTTTAACGTATGTCAATTTGCACTTAAGACTTTGAACTTTGAACTTAGTAGAAACTTCTGTGAACATAAAAACTTGCTCACTAGCTCGTTGTCCCTGTGGGAGTGATGGTCCTGGACATCATCCCCTCTGTGAACCATCGCTCTCTTTCTTTTTTGTAACATTATTTAGGCCAATGACTTGAGTCATGATTCATGTGACCCCCCAGGCCAAGAATCCTGTCATTCTATGAAGAACTTATAGAAAGTAGCTAAACATGTATGGTACGACTATTGATTTTATTACACTTTTGGAGCATTTATGTACTCCCTAAAGACATATAAACATAATGCCTTCTACTTTTAAAAAGGAGAGTATAGCTTTGTTTAAATAATAAAAAACAATAGGACATGCTGGGAGGTTTCGTCCCCACAAATGATTATTTTTATGCCCATTGTAAGAAATATCAGTAGTTTAGTTTTGATCTGCTACTCCTGGCTGGAATCGTTCTGGTGGCGCAGCGGTAAATTGTGATATTTATCCACGTCTGAATCTCCTGCAGTGCCATGGCCGGTTGGGCATCTACATACAGATATGATTGGCTGCCCGTAGGGGGTTGAAGTAAAGGTTAATTACATTTTTAAAGGGAACAGTTGTTCAACTTGGCTACCATCTTAGGTAATCGTCCATCATAGCCACCCCAGTAATAATTTTAAAGCAGGTAAAGAGATTTTTATAAGAGGTAGACAGGTCAGTGTTCTCATTTCACAGTGCAGTGGTTCTCATCATACAGCTTTAGTGTTCTATTACCCTTCACATTTGCAGGGGCACATCCACACAAGTGGCTGAAAAAAATGATTTTTTTAATGAGCGCGGATGATCTACATCGATTGAGGAAGAACCAGTTCACCACCATGGTGAACTATGTTTTGAGACATAGCCTATGTGAGCCTAAGCACACATGAAGCTGGTGGGAAACTCCATATTTTACATTTGAATCACTTGTAAATTATTATGTTAAGTCATTCTTATTGTGTAGAGTAAAGAAAATCATTTTATATTTAAAGGTCAAGGAAATTCATCCTTCCAAATCGACCACCATGTGTAAAGATTTGGCAACCCTTTTTACAAACATACCCAGAAATGTAATTCCCAGTAATATGTAAATGTATGGTCCTTTAGAATATCTGGACTGTGAGACTTTTTAAGGCTCTTTTGCAGTAAGAAGCCATATGCAAAACGCCACATTGCCTTTATTATCATTGCAGACCTTTGTACTTTAACCTTTGCGGTTGTAGCTTAAGCCCCTCTAAAGTTTCCACATTGTAAAAGAGGTGGTTCTTCTTAAAGTGCTTTTTACCAGCTTTCAGATTGTTTGTACTAAGTGGTTTTCTTGAGATAGTTATAAGTTCATCCATTTGTTTTCGACCAAAATTGTACGATCAACTCATCAAGGTAGGAACAACAACAAAAAGTAATTCGTGTGTCTTTATTTCTAATTTTGGTTAAGACGCTTCATGCATGATTTACTCCAAATGATCCTTTGGGAAGACGCTGGACTTTGTAGTGAGATGCAGTTTTAAGTATCAGCCACTAGATGGAGCTAAAAAGGTTCAAAGCACAATACACACTCGAGCATAAACACAAAACCTTGTACCTTCATTTTACAGAGTGCATCAGTGCTTGAAATAAATTACCTGTTGTCTTCTTAATCACTTGTTAGTTTGTGTATCAAACAGTATCAGTGAATTATAAGTAATGATGACCTCTAGGAGGATGGGTCCCTGCTGATTCTGGTTCCTCTCAAGATTTCTTGGGAGTTATTTTTTTTCCTTGCCGCTTTTGCCCACGGAATATTTTTTTTGGTATGTTGGTCCTGGAGTCTGTAACGCTGCTTTAAGACAATGTCCATTGTAAAAAGCGGCATACAAATATATTTATTTTGACATTACATACATACAAGTGAAACAAGTAAGCATCATGTCGTGCCCCTGGGTAATCCAGTTTTAATATGGGGATCAGTACCCCAAGAATGACACATCTTAAGCAGTGGGGTGCATCTACCACTGCCACGTTGTACATGTAGCCTATAGTAAAACTCTGTAGTCCATGACAAGTGTTATGTTTGTTTGTTGATTAAGATTTTAACGTCATGTTTTAAACTTTTGGTTACATTCATGACAGACACATGACTATTTCACAAGTTTAACTACAAATTCCTATTTAATATAATTGTATTTTTGGTTCATTTCCTTAATTACTAATGAGGCTGAGCGGTCATAAAAGCATTTTACTGCCAGTTGTACCATGTATGACAATGTATGTGACAAATAAAATTTGATTTGTAGTTGTCTAGTGTAGGAGACAAGATGCATATGGCTGCTGCCCATGTAATGGGTGGAGTTAGCACTGCTTTTTTCAATCAAAATGGGGTTGGCATTTATGCAGAGGAAGCATGCGAAGGAACAAAAACAAAATATTTTAAAATGTTGGTATTGACAGCATTTTTAAATGATATTACTATAGCCCTAAAACTCTGCATAAATTCCCCTTGATGTTTTAAATGCCTTTGTGTGTAGAGGATGTGAGACAGTAGAAATTATATTCTATTTTAAACAGTGGAGTACTTTGCCCAACCATTCTCCGTGCTCAGTACACTAGGAGATTCCCACCCCCATCTCTCCCTCCCTCTCCCAACACCCAAACATCAGCATTTTCTCATGCATTGCAGTCCTTACACTGCATCACAGAGCTAAACTATAGAGGGGGAGTGGAACACAAACAGGCCCTTTTAACTACAACAGCAGCAGGGGTGCTTGTCTAGCTTCCCCCGGCCTTGCAGCCGGATGGTACGGCCGGACTTGTGTGTCAGAGATATTTAAATGAGAACAGAAATGACAGAGGCTGCCTTGGACAGCTGGCACAAACCAGGAAGAGAAGAGAGAGGGGGGGAGTGCATCCACCGGTCCCATCGGCTGAGTTGACTGTATGTATGGATGAGCAATACAAACAGTAACAAGCATGCGTGTGATTGAGTGAATGAATGAGATGGAGATTTTGCTGTAGATCTGTGTCGTTTCAGAGAGTCTGTGTGATGTGGCAAACCCCCCTCCTTCCCTCTCTCTTCCCTCCCTATCCTATTTCTCCCTTCCTAGCTCTGTCCTGTGTGGATATTTTAGAGGAACAACAAACCATCCCAGTAGTAGCAGTAGCAGACAATAAAAAGATGCTTGTTCTCCATCACTCCACTCCTCTCATCTGTTTTCATCTTTCTCTTGATTTCTCTCCCTCAGCTGTTTGGTTGCCAGCTTATGCTTTTCTTTTGGGATATGTTGAGTTTGGTGTGTGTGTGTATGAGTGTATGTTTGTGTGTGAGAGTGCAGAGAAGAGCTATTTCAGCAGAATGTTTATTGACTATGCAGTACTGCTTTCTGAGAAGGTGTTGAGGGTGAAGTGTGTAGGGTAGAGTGCAGTATTAAAGGCGGTATATTAAAAGGACCTAAGAGAGAAATGAAATGAGATGGAAAGTGGAGGCGGGGGATGATGAAGTGCTGTCTTGTTTAACAAAGTCTGTGTGATTGTGCTAAGGACAGGAATGCAGTGCCATATGTTCAGAAACCTCACAACCAAATGTTGCCAATTTTGTAATACAAAATGTACTGGAGTCAGATGTCTTCAATTATTTATTATTATCTCCATATTTGTGTAAATCTTTACTTAATTATACAGTTGCAATGAAACATTTGGAGTGGAACCTGGGATTATGCATTTCCTGCTTATGAAAATGTGTCAGATCTTTATCTAAAGGCATATTTATGATGCTATGCTTCATACTGCTTCATACTGCTTGATGCCTCTGTATAGCTGAAAGGGTGCTTTGTATGAGGTAGGGAAAGTCTGCCACCTCATCTGCTTTCACCTCTGGATATGTGTAAATTAAGGGGGGCATCAACTTGTTGGAGGCAGATACATCAGTCCCAATATATATATATATATAGTATACCAGATAAATCATTGGCAGTGTAGATATACTGAAAATCCTGTTAGTTCAGTTATATTTGCGATTAAGCCTTTGGGTTAGAATAAGTGCAAAGCAGTAGTAACTTTTTCTTTATGGTGGTGTCATGTTTACATTTTATCCATAACATTTTATGTAACTAAACTGGGGAATCTAATAATGAATTTCCTGTGAAGAATAACTTACTGCAATAAATAAGGAAAACGTTGTAAGCCAAACCTTTAAAAGAAGTGAAACAAATGTATGTTGATGAAAACTGTTTGGGGATACTTTGATTCCAGGGTATAGATCCAGGTCATTTCAAATTGTACAAAATAATTTTTGTGTCATTAAACATTTACGCTATGATTGTTATGGCAGCTGAGACCAGTGTTATAAGGACAGATACTTGATCCAGATGCCATCTATCTACCCTTGCAGTAAATTAATATGCCACATTTAGTTACCAAAGTCACTCGCAGCCATTAATGACTCACCCTGGAGTCAGACTATCCAAGCTTTCTTTGTAAATGAATTAGGAGTTGGTATATTTTTTTTATTAACAGCAGTTTTGATCAAGGTTAGTCTAATGCTTGGCTTACAACAGATGATTCAACGAGGTTTTTCATCTGAAATGAAATATATCCCAATTCTAGACAGGTCCTTAAATTATTCATTTAGATATTCATGTGTTATTATGAGTGTATTAAACCTTATTAAATCTCTTCATTTATTGTAACCGTAAACAAGGGGCAGCAAACACCCCACAGACACTAACTTAAACTTACAACAGAACTATTCTTTAGGAGTGATGACCTGACCTATGTACTGCATCACTGTTCCAGAAAGGTCCCACATGTTTAGAATTTGTACTTTAGAAAGGATAACATTAAAATTCCTTAAACCCTTTGGTGAGGATAGGTAACTTTTAACATGTGGAACAATGCCTAGATAGTCATGCCTCAATGGGTATCTGGGCCGATTAGGTATCATGTGCCAAAAACATCCTAGCACATTTCAATCCCAGCCTGTAATCTTGAACAGAATATGGCTGCTTGGACCAAATTTTGATGAGCATTATGCAAAAAAAATTTGTCTAAACTGACAATGTTGTTAGCTTTTAAAGGACTCAATTTTAATGTGATAAACCCATATATGAATTATTTGTGCTGTCAGTTCAACTTTCCTCTTCATTGTACCCATGTGGTCAACAGTCCTGGTCTAAAATGGTTTTGATTAGATCTGGCATTAGAGGTTTTTTTTATCAGCATATGGGTTGATCATGCCTTGTCTAGGAGAGAGATAATCACCTTTCAACCTATAGCCTAACTTAGCAGCCAGAGGAATATCAGAGGCCAGGAATACCATCGATGTTATGGACCTTTTAACTCACACCCAACAATACCTGAGAGTTGCCAGTACATTTAACAGGTAAAGGAAATCCTGGCACAGAAAGAACACACTTAAGGACTTATGATTCCATTATGTTAATTATTCCACATGCTCTGCTTGAGTAATGCACCAGTGGTACCTGTGTCCATCACCTGTTTCTGAATGTTATCTCTCAATTTTACAATTTTAAATGCTAGACATAATTGTCTGTCTTATTTGTCCAACACACCACAGTTGTGATGGGTAAAACATATTTGTATGGATAATGTAGTGCAGTAGGAAAATCTTACAGGATATTATTTTCAAGCAAATATTTAAGGTCTGAAATAGATTTATCATTTTTCTATATTTAGCATATAGTGAGTAAATAGTCAACACTCTGGAGAGACCACATTATAAAATCAGCTTAACATTTCTTGATGCTTAGCATATCCATTTGGTATACACAACCCTTATTTTCTTAAGATAATTGCTGGAAGTCGTATGAGTGGGAGTAATAGATGTTTTTATGTGTCTAGACTTGTCTATGACTGTGTATTTTGCCACTAACTGATAAGAGTTTAAACTAGCCAAATTTCTTCCTCATCCTGACTGAAGGACATAATGAGTCTGACATTCGACCTTGCCCGGCCTTGTGAAATGCAAGCTCACATACAGACCTGTTCTGCTTGTACACTGAAAAATAGAGAACTCTTAAAGAACTGGTTTATTAGATTTTTTTTCTAAGCTATGTGACAATGCTGTGGTTCCAAGTAAGCTTGGCCTTCAGGTCTAACCTGGATACCATGTCAATTTTTTTACTCCACACAGCAAGGCAGATTATTATTCTTATATGCCTTGCCTCAGAAACATGTAACATTTTAAATTAAAAAATCTCCATATTGTGAAAATAAGAAACTGTTTTATAGGTTTCCATTGTGAGAAGTGAATTGTGAATAATCACAATTGTGAAGTGGCAGCAGCTCCAAATATAGCTCTTATTAAAAGATTAGACATAACCTTGCAGAGTCGTCAATGTGCCTGTGGTGGTGTCCCAACATTGTGTTGTATCTGGCACCAACATTAGCATTTCTGAAAAACCTGCTTTAAGCTTCTCCCAAATACTCTCCAGTTGTCAATGCCAGACAGGTTCGGTTATCATGAAAGCCATACCTCATTTCTAACTCATTGTTTACACTGTGCTTTATGGTACATGATTTTACAATATTCACCTTAATCGTGAGCTGCTGCAGGAGCTGTAATAGACATAAAATTGAGTTGATTTGGTTGTTAAAGTGTAATTTGCCCTGATTGCCAGTTGCAGAATTAATTTTCATGTTCCACCACTGCTTTATCTTTGTCAGAGTGTCTCTGGTTTGGATGCCAGTTAATTGTGTAGACTAGGTCAGTTCTTTTAGACTTAGCCTTTTTTATTTGGTGTACTTTAAACAAGTGTAAAATATCCCATTGTCTGAATTAAATATTATTAATTGTGACAGGGACCATAAAATGTTTGATAAGACATCTGTAGCCTCTTGATTATGCATTTTAATACTCTGTACATACTGCACACACTGAAGCAGAAAAACAAGATATACAGTACAGACCCATGTTAAATTCATATGGCTGGCTGCTGTTGATTTACTATTATTTTGGATAACTTATTAACTGCACAGTTGTTCTTCCCTAAATAGTAAAACTGTTTACTGAGAGTTGTAGTGAGTTTAGGCTGACATAATTCTAAGTCATATGTATACAGTTAATATAAATGCACTTGCTGCATATGTAGTCTCTTGATTTTTTTATACTCGTATTCTATTTACTCTTATAGTTATTGAATAATTTGACTTAATCCAAAAAGAAATTCATCTTAAAAGTTTGACTTCCTCTCTTACATTCATATTGGATTTCTGTAAGACATACACACAGCAACTCAGCTCATTAATTCAGTGGTGTTAACAATTATACTATGCCAATGTAGATAAAGATGGCGAAAGATGAATTTTCTTTGATTTAATAAACAGGAATAGTTTGACTACACACATCAATGTAATAAAATTTTGGACTTATGACAAGACCAGAAGGAAAATGATTAAAATGCCACCCACGACTAAGAGAAGATTTGTACTGATGATAAGCTGTAATACAAGAACACCCCAAAACAAGGTGTCTTGTGTGATAAGATGCTGATTCATGGTTGAAACGTTGTGCAGCTAAGCAATGTTTCATTACCACAGACTCTTCAGAGGTTCGTGGATTGCATAAGGTCTGGTTCTTTTAGATCCGCTTATAGGTAAGCAGAAATACCTGTCTTTTTTTGCAAAATAGGGGCTAGTGTTGGGCTGCTTAAATATGCATGAGGCATATTTTTGGAGTCGTTTATTTATAAGCAATGCAGTAACGTCAGTTAACACACACTCAACAGAAGTTGTACAACGAAGAACTTCTAGCAAAAAGTACCGTTGTGTAGGAAACAAAAACATCTGTTGATCTGATTCTTCACAAAACAGGAAATACGTTGCTCCTCTGAATGTGTATGGGTTTTGCTATAATCACCTTTTTTCTGTTTCTCTTTCTGTCTAGATTTGCGTGGTGGTCGCCATCTTCTAACTGTTCAGTATTCCTTGCCTGGAATCCCAGTAGGCAAACACGGACCCATTGACCTGCGCACCTCCATGGATGGAAAATACAAAGAAATCGCAGAGGTGATTTTCAACATTCATTTTTAATTTATTAGGATTAGAAACCATATACTACACTATTCACCGACATCTCATATCTTGTGTTGTGTCAAAGTGTATGTTTTATCCTTTTAAATTTTATTTGTTAGGTTTTCCAGTACATTTACACTAAAATTATTTTCATTGTCCAAACACCTTTTTAAAACACCTCAACAGTATTGTCCTTTAAAAATAAACATTAACTAGGCATAGCATTATAAACACTGAAAGGTGGGATATATTAGGTAGAGATTGAGTGAGTTTGACAAGGGCCAAATTGTGATGACTGGAATATATCATAAAATCTTCAAAACTGCAGCTCTTGTGGGATGTTCCTGGTTGACTGTGGTCAGTAACTATCATAGTAGTCCAATGAAGTAACAATGGTAAACTGGCAACAGGGTCATGGGCAGCCAGGCATTGTTTAGGAGTAAACAGCGCTCCACCACAGCCCTTAAGTGCTCAACTCCACCCTGCCAGTGTTTTGTTAGTTTGTTTAGGCTAAAAATGAACAAAATGGGGCCAGCCTTAGTGGTAAGGGCGCAAGACTAGTAATCCAAAAGTTATTGGTTCAAACTGACAATGGGATGCTGCTGTTGGGCCCTTGAGCAAGGCAATTAACCCTCATTGCTCAGACTGTATACTGTAACTGTACTGTGAGTCGCTTTGGATAAAAGCATCTGCTAAATGATGAAAAATGTAAATAAGTTTGGTAATGGAACTAGATTAAGACAAGAGGAATGACCAATAGAAAAGGAACAAATGTATTTGTATGATGGAAAAAACGTGGTACACTGGTTGTATACACCTTTTACAGAACCATTTAAAACCAGTAGGACTTGCTACACATTTCCATGGTATAAAAGTATGAAAACACTGATACTGGCCACAGAAAGGATTGGGAATGTCCTGATTACACAGATTGTAAGTGAAGAAGGGCCATGTCTGCACACCAGAACACTTCCCAGAACTGTAAACAAAGCAGCTACAGCCAAATGACTGCTGGAAAAAATGTAAATTAGACAGCAAATAGTTTTTTTCTTCAAACCAGCCTCAATTCATTTTATTTAATCAATGGGCAGGTCTTAAATCTTGAAATATCACAATGCTGCTAAAATGAAAAAAAAAAAACCTCTGATAGTAAAATATGACTTCAAATTTAGCTAGTTGTGTGTATGAAAATAAAAAGGAGAAACAAAATGCTTAAATATGCTAACTGATGCTTTTTGTATTCACAGTAGGTTATGACTGGCTCCTGTTTGAGGTCATAATCTGTATAATTGATTTGGCATAGTTTTTTTCGCTTGATGCCTTTCCTGATCCAACCCCCCCGATTTATCTGGGCATTCGGACCAGCACTACTGTGCACTAGGTACCTATATGATAATTCGGTGTCTCCTGGCTGCATGTTTTTAAACTTCTAGTGTTTGAAGACCACTACACAAGCCTGTGCTACGCAGTGGTCTTCGTTCTATGGTTTAGTGTCTATTGACCATAGTGTCTTATGGTCAAGTGTCTTAGGAACGTATACTATCTCGTACTCATATACTATCTATATAACTGAAAGCATAACAGCACTGAATCTTTCGTAGACTAGTGCTTAACCAAAATGGAAAATAAAGAGCAAGACATCTGTGAAAGCATCTGTGCAAAATTCTCCCCATCTTCCAGGTTCTCTCTAATAATCTCTAGCACGTATTCTAGGGGGAGGGGGATGGGGATGGGTAGATCCGAGGATTTAAGTGGTCATTAGAAAAACCTGAATATGTGAAAATCTAACCTTTTTTGGGAAGATTTAAATGTGTTTTGGACTCTTCTCCTTTGAGATGATATATTGCCAATTATTTTGGTAGCTGGATTTTAATTTGGCAGCTTCTAATCCTTTGTTGAGTCTCTGATCTCATGTAACTTAGCAAGGTTTTCATGCTTTTAAAGAAAACAAGCTGAAAAACAGCTCGCAAATTGTAGATCACTTTTGTTACTTACATAATCTCAATTCATGTAGATCCGATTCCAGTATACACTTTGGAGACTAGGTATGTACCGATACTCTCTACCCAAAATGCGATATGATTCACAATACTGGGCTCATGACACGACTTTTTAAACAAAATGAAATCGAAAATTATGACTTCATTTATTGTTTCCTTTAATGTATTTCCTTTTAATTATGTCACTTTTAAAAATAAAATGTTGTATTTGTTCTTATCTTTAATTTATTTAAATAATGAACACCATTTGTTTTCAGAGGTAGGTGCAAACTATGCCAAATAATGCTGGTTTAAATTTTTGTGTTAAAAATAAGATAGCACCAGGGCCCTCTGCTGTTTAAAGTGACTTTTGATTCACCAGTTTAAATTGTGGCCCACGTACACCAATTTTTACCTGCCTTGTGATACGTTACATCCCTACTGGTGAATTATTGTTTCTTTACCAGGAATTACATTTATTCTATTAGCTGGTTATGTAAACAGATACGTAAATGTTTGTTGTGTGTATGTGTGTGTAGGAGCTGCTGTCACGCAGTCTGGCTGACAGTGAGATGCGAAGTGCTCCGTACGAGTTCCCAGAGGACAGTCCCATCGAGCAGCTGGAGGAGCGCAGACAACGACTCGAGAGACAGATCAGCCAGGATGTTAAGTAAGATCATCCACCCATTTGCTCTGAAAA
>JAYDZG010000002.1:6313105-6325898 GCA_034509265.1 Microcambeva bendego
TTGCAATGGTACAGGAGTAGTAATCCGAAGGTTTTTGGTTCAAACCCCACCACTGCCAATTTGCTGCTGTTTAGCCCTTGAGCAAGGCCCTTAACCCTGATTGCTCAGAGTGTACACTGTAACTGTACTGCAAGTTGGATAAATGCATCTGCTAAATGCTGAAAATGTGTGAGATTAAGCTAATACACCAAAAGGTAAATTTCTTATACTATTTCCCCCAATCATTACTGTGATACCATTAACTGTTAAGGAATTAAGTACTTTTTGACACTTTACATTAAAAACTACATAAGTTCATGAAAACTGCCATCTGTCCTGGTGTGTGACAGAAATATAAGTGAAAAGAGAGTTCCGTGGTTGTTAGTATCTGGCTGTTTGCTTTAAAGCGTAAAAAAGAGAACAAATGGCAACACGCCAAGTATGTATTCATTTTTTTTTAGTCCTATAGCACACCATGTGCTTTAAGTCAGTTTTTTTCAAATGGAAGGCACATTATAATAGTTACAATAGAGAGACTTATTTTACATTTCCTGTTGAGCTCTAGTACTTCTGTAAGCAGCCCCATAGTCTTTCCATGTGTCAACTCAGACGAGCATATTGTACTGCATACTGTAACTAGATTGTAAAAAAGAAAAACAAATATGCTTGATTGCTTTTAAACACAGTTTCAGTGGAAGCTGTTTCCGTTCTAGCTGTGCCTCTGTCACACCACATTTCCTTTTCCTCCCACAGACCCGCTGTGATGAAGATCTGCTGAAGAACAAGATCAGGGCGCTGGAGGATCAGCTGCAGCTGTGCATGAAGGTGAGGCCCAGCATAAGATTAATAAATGATGTTTATGATAATACAAAGTATTTTAATAATAGAAAAGGAAAAGAATTATCATAATTCTTAGGCCCACTGCAGTCCTTAATTGATGATAATAATAATTTTTGGTTGTGACATGCTCCTTAGAGAACCCCCCAGGATGGATTAAAGAAGCTGATTTTACATATAGAGAAACAGAAGATGGAGTATGAACAGAAGGCCTTGCAGGTCATCCAGAAAGCCTCACAGGAAAATTCAGAGGTGCAAAGCAAAATGCACAATCTGCAAGTAAGCTTCATTCAACCTCTGTGCAGGCAAGACTGGTACATTGATTAAAAAAAATGAAAATAACAAATATTTTTTACCAGGAGGCACTGCAGACAGCCCAAGCAGAGGCAGAAAGATGGCAGAAGCTGTATGAGGAGCAGAGAGAGTTTGCCAATCTTCTGAAGAAGAATCAGGCCCTGAGTATTGACCAGATGCTCCAGCTACAGAATCAACTGGAAGTAAGAACACACGTTGTAAAAAAAGATACAGTGACCATTGCTGGCAGCCAAGTACAAAATAACCACGATGAAGTATTGATTTTGACTGTAGAAAGCTCTAGAATACAAAATTACACCAAATATGACAGTTCTCAAGACAAGCACTGCAACTTAAACTAAATTTCCGACTGGGCATTTGGAAACTTTAGACAGCCAGACTAACAATATTAACTAACAAATTCAGTCATCACTTTTGCTTTACTATATTCGATAAGACTATTTAAATAAAGCTCTTACATAATTTTAAAAATACATTTATAAAAATCAAGAATGGCAACTTTGTATTGGATAAAATGGTGGTACAGCAGTTCAGGGTTTGATTCCGTTGTTGATCGCTCTGTGTGGAGTTCCCCATGTCCACATGGATTTCTTCTGGGATCCCCAGCTCTCCCCTCACAGTCCAATATGCGTAGTCAGGTTAGACGCCCTAGGTATGTGTGTGTCTGTACTTTGATGAACTGCTGACTTCTCTAGAGTTGATCCAGCCTTTAACCTAATCAATTCTAACAGACCTCCAAGTCCTGCCCACAACAACAGGCGGACAACACTACACATTTTATTGTGTAAAAGCAATAACTGTCTCAAGACTACCCTATTCCTTAAATTTACATAAACGTGTATGTTTTATGTCATTACAAAAAAGGTAGGTGCAGTATGCTTATTTAATGGACTCACAAGTCAGCATACACGTTTTCTGTATGTGTTGTTCAGCGCACAAGAGGGCAGGAAGAGTCACTGAGGAAGGAGTGTGATGATTTGCATCATGATGGGTTAGAACTACGCTCCACTATCACACTGCTCGAGGAGGACAACCAGATTCTGAAAGCACAGCTACAGGAACTTGCAGGTACATGTTGATGGCATTCTACTGACAATTTTGGTTAACTGAATTTGGCTTATTTAACTAGTTGTAGATCAACCAGGTGTGTAATTCTATAAAAGGCTCAAAAGCATTCATGAATACAAATATATAAAGAATCTTGATAACTGGTCAATGACATTTTTTCATGGGGTCTTGGGACTAAAACCAACTACAACACCATTTGTCTGTTGTGTTACTGCATTACTCCCAGTCATTCTGGGGAAACCAACACACTTGTCAGAATAAACAAAGGTAAAACAAAACAAAATAATAATCATTTAAAGTAAATATGAGCATGAGTATACTATGCCCAGTTCTAAAATATTTAATCAGCTACTTGCTTTGTTTGTTATTTTTAATAAATCTGATTGTTAATTTCAAAGCTTCATGTAAAATAATGCCTTTAATAAATACATGCTTTTTTCTCTGACAGAAAATACTCATGATTCATGGAATAATTTCACCGAAGTACACAAGCCAGAACACCAGGTTTTTGAGACAGACAACAACATAGCTAAGCAGCTCTGCCAGGCTGAACAGAGACTCAGTCTGAAGGAGAAAGAGGTACAGAATTTTTTCTGCTTACAGCTTCAAGTCTTTCTACTGTTAAACTGGGTGGAGATTTCAAATAATCAGAAATTGTAAATAAAAATAGTAACTGTAAATATAAATAGTAACTAGCATTATACTACTGCCACTACAAATAACTACACACCTGGAAAAAATACAACAAGAAATCAGCCAGTTCACTCAGGATAAATATGAAAATCTACATACACACACTTACCATGAACAACAAGCTCAGGTTAAAAGGTGGATAAGCCATGTCTGAAGAACATTGTTCTTGTTAATTTCTTTGTTAGTGTGTGGAGCTGAAGGGTGAGCTGGAGATTCTGGAACAGGAGTGCTACAGTTCCCAGACTCGCCTGGCAAAGTGTCGGGAAGAACTGAACACACTGACTGCTCGAAACAGCCACAGCACAAAAAAGGTAGGAACCAAAATATTAATTAGCATTTAAAAACACTTAAAATCATATTTAAAATGCATTTGGCTGTTACTTTTAATCTGTTATATACATTTTGTGTAATTTGCCAAACATTCTTTCCTGCATCAATTATGATTATGATTATTTTTCTTCTTTTGCAGAGATGGTTCTGCAGTGGCATTTTCTGCTCTTTTCTCTTCTTCTCACTAATGCTGGTTGGAGTTGTGTTCGCCATTTGCATCTACTGCCCATCAACCATAGACCAGTTCAATGATTTTTTTTCTGTAGTGTTAGAAAAAATAGAGGATTACTTATTGCTAGCAGCCTCTCCTCAGCATTCAGGTCATTTTAAACCTATCTGAAGAAAATACAACATTACATTTACCTTTATGCTTTGTTTTTTAATTATTTTTTTGCTGAAATATGTTGAATATATTTATGATTATATGAACTCAATAAATAGTGAATAGTTTGGAGTGGTCATTAGTCATGTGTGAAATTATATTATAAATACTGTACATGTACAACCAATTTGTACCAGATTTATTTTGGTTATTTTATGTTCCACAATTGTTTCCCAAGACCAACAGATGGATATGCCACCCACCAAACCATAGTGACACCATAAATGAAACCTTCAATTTGGAAAAAATTCTGAACTCCAAAATGTTTAACCCTCCTCATGCATTTTAAAGCTTATGTTGAATTGTTTGTTCCATCATTTTTACCACCTAGAAACAAATAATTCAAATAAATCCTTTGTCAAAGTTTCATTGTCTTTTTTTGTATGTATATACAGTATGTACAAACTGTGGTTAATTTTTAATAAAACATTATGTACACTCTGGAGTTGTGGAGTTTTTTTTATATAAATTCAAATATATTATTTCATCAGAATTATAAAACTTAAGCAGGAATACAATAACTCCTGATGGTTCTGAATGACCATTGTGGTATTCATTGTGGCCACCCTTTTAAGCTTTCCAGACTGTCCTCCGCTGTGATGGACCACTGACACAGCTTATTTTTAAAAAAGATCCACACACAACTCATGTCTAAACATGGCCCATCCCAAAGGCCTTTTACCCTTGCCCTGTGTGATCTGCCCAGAAAACATTACAGCACTGCCATTCAAATAGCTGTTGACCTGTTATCTAGGGTAAGTGCTCAGTCTCCCAAATATGCTGATTCTATTATAGTAGGTAATCAGAGATTAAATGTCATGGTAATTCATTTAACATGAAATAACAGTAAGCCTAATGTGAACCAAGAGACTCAACTTTAAAGTGCTGCAAATGTAGTGACACAGTGCTGATGCTGTTAGAGCTAAATGTTTAAACTTTGGTTACATCCATGACAGAAAATGCTTATGCATTACACAAGATTCATCAGTACACAAGTTTATATCGAACACCATCATGGAAAATTAAGTATTTCCAATTCACCTCAATCGCATGTTTTTGGACTGTGGGAGGAAACCAGTGCACCCGGAGTAAACCACGCAGACACGGGGAGAACATGCAAACTCCAATCAGAAAGGACCCAGAAGTGTCCTTTGGTACATTATTATTATTATTATTATTATTATTATTATTATTATTATTATTATTATTATTATTATTATTATAATTATTATTCAGATTATTAAATGTCCTTTGGTCTTAATAATCTTAATAATCTTTTTCTTAATGAAATATATTATTATATTCATATTAAATCTTCTAGGTCAGTTGATGTTACCATTTATTTCTTTTCACCTCCTGTAGCACAATTTACTTCAGGTGTGACCTTTGCCAGACACAAAGTCATAAATAGCTGCAGTCTACACAATTTGAAATGTCAGTTTCAAGAAACATTTAGAAACTGGGGTTGTATTGAATCTCAACAATTCAGTGTGTTGTTAAATATTCAGCTTTTCTAAAGAACTGCACTATTTCTTACAGTATCTATTTGTAGGTCACCACGACAATACACACTGCAAAGATAATCTAATTAAAGTTGCTTAATAAATGCTTTTCATGATAAATTCTTTTTTTTCTGTCATGGACTAAAAATGATGAAATCATTAAAAAACAGAAATATCTGATTCATTTCTAATACTTGTTCTAATACTGTTGTTTTTGCATAAATATTTCATACTAGGTTCCAAGAAAATGAGATCACTTGTCTTGCTGATAGGAATTGTGGGAATTTGTTTATCAACAGCATTTTCCCTAAAAATATGTGGATTTAACATCCAGAGCTTTGGAGAATCAAAAGCCAAGAACAAAAATGTTATGGGAATTTTGACCAAGGTAAAACACATACTGTGCACATACTGAACGCGCACACACACACACACACTCTCTCTCTCTCACACACACACACACACACACCTTCGCTATTACAACAGCCATAATACAATGCGAGCACCACAAATGCATTGGTCAGATAGTGATGTTTTGCATGATAAGGCCAGGGTCAGTCAGATGAGTTCAATAATGACAGTTCAGACAGTAGTTCTAGGACACTCAAACAATGCCATAAAACATTAATCATGGATTATCCAAAATTCTAGCATGTAATTATAATGGTAATACAACGTTTACTTTTAGATCATCTCTCGCTGTGATTTAAGTTTAATTCAGGAGGTACGAGACTCCAAAGGTGAAGCTATACCAAAACTTGTAAGACTCCTAAACCGGTACTATTGTTTTCCTGGATTAAATATAAAATTCCATGTCATTTTTCTAATATGTTCATTTTAATAATATAATGTATATTATTATCTTACAGGTCTGACAAATCCCACATGTACTCTTATTTAGAGAGCAAAAGACTGGGAAGAAGCACATATAAAGAGCAGTATGTCTACATTTATAGGTAACATGATAAAAGTGAAGTATGATAGCATTGTCACATGAGTAAGAAAGTATAAAATTCAGCATTTACAAAATTATTTTTATGAGTGTATAATTTGAAATACAATTATCCCAACGAACATTGTGCACAGTTGATCCCAGAGCTTACTCTAAGAGTTACTAAATACTCTCTATTTTAATAGAGAACAGTGATTCAGAGCATTTAATCACTGGTAATGTTACAGCTTTTTGTAAAACCAAATATACACTGGCTAAACTGGCTAAATCTGACTAACCCATGTTGCTTTGACTTTAGAAAAGATATGCTGCAGGTGCACGAGCAAGTTTATTATCATGAACTGAACCAGAATGAGTCTAATAATACTGAAATGTTCTCCAGAGAACCATTTATTATACGAATCCACTCACCAAAAACCTGTAAGTGAAGAAGATTTTCATCAGTTACATTTAACAGAACAATTATGCACAACACTTTCCCTTCACAGATATGTGTAATGGAATACAAATATATTAATTTCATTATTTTTAACAATGTGTTGGTGCTAACCTTTTGGTCTTGATTTTTGGGAAATCAATCTCTTCTGAAGTGCCTGAAATCATATTACCCTATAAACGATACAGCAAAACCACCACTTTAGTATAACTTAACCACCAGTGGTGACCAAATAAAGGGACAATAAAGGTGGTCATGTTTTACACTCTTTGGCTCACTCCTAGGTGTGAATGTGTGTGTGTCTGCCCTGTGATGGACTGGCGACCTGTCCAGGGTGTTTTCTATCCAGTGAATCATATCCACTGCAACCCTAAATAGGATTAATGAATGAGCATGAATTACCAGAAGTTATTTTCAAATAAAGCATGAATGTACTGGTAACTTTACACATTTCATTGTTTCCACCTTGTAAATAGTGTTTAACCATTACCACTTTGTCAGTACAAATAAAACTTCAACTGAAAGTATTTAACATTAAACTACTTTAAAATATAGTAAACCAGGCACCATTGAGCACTTGTAACGTCATAACCATATATTTGTGTTATGTGATATTTTTTACAGTAGTTAAAAACTTTGTCATCATTGGTCACCACACCAGTCCGAAAAATGCCATAAAAGAGATGGAAGAACTCTTCAGAGTCTTTCAAGCTGTCAAAGAGAAGTGGAAAAACGAGGTGGGGCATCACTGTAATACATCTGTGTTCACTTATGTTCAATAAATTGACCCATATTTTATTATTTAGAATATGATGCTGCTGGGAGATTTAAATGCTGACTGTGGCTACGTCACCATTAAAGGTATAAAGAACCTAAGACTGAGGAACGACCCAAAGTTGCACTGGTTAATTACAGAAGAACAGGACACAACAGTCCGGGAGAAAATACACTGTGCTTATGACAGGCAAGTTTAAATTAGTGACCATGGAATGGTGTCAAATTATTTCAACATAAACATAATTTAAGAAACAAAATGTATATTATTAACTAATGTTATATTACACCCGACTTCATAAATACTTGCACTCCTTTAGCAGCATTAAAACAAATTATGCAAAGCCTTTTTTGCATTAGTTACTATTATGACGTAACATTTTAGTTTTTTTGTTGGGCAAGGACAGCAACCATTGCGTTATATGTCTGATCTTTAAGCCCTCAAGTGGCACTGCATGAGAAAAACTATGATAACTCACAGTTCTGTGATAAATACGCCACATGGACTTAGGAGTACTATGGAAAACATTAGCACTTAACACCGTCTCCCGCAGCATTAAGAAATGCAGCCTGAAGTTTTATTACACAAAGAGAACCCCATACATCAATACCCTGCAGAATCACTGCCAAGTACTTTGAGCCCAATCTCATCACAAATGGATTAAATGGCTGTGGAAACAAATGTTGTGGGTCGTTTCAGATTGCTTTGAGGAAAATCAATGTTCTCTATGCTGAACATAAACAGAATCCTCCAGACTTGGTTATTTCAGCAAGACAATGGCAGAGCTCTGCACACACAGCACTAGTGTGGCTTCAAAAACACTAAACATGTGGTTGACCGGCCTGTATGTAGTCTTAAGAGAATCAAAAAGCAGTGACCACTGACTTTCATGCAGATAGTCTTGTAATGGACGAACATTGGTACACATGATGCTATGAACACACCAAACTACATATTTTTTATTTTTATTTAGCAAATAATAAGTAGATGCACTAAAACAATAATTTAAAAATTTTTTTTCTTTTGTACTAGGATCATTGTACATGGCAATGCTTTCATTTCAGGGATTGTTCCCGGCTCTGCTCAACCCTTCAACTTTAAAGTAGAGTTTAAATTAAGTGAACAAGAGGTAAAATGTTGTTTATTGAATGCAAATAATTAAATTCATTAATTAACATGTACACAACTTATACTTTGTCTTTTTATTTTAAGGCATTGGAAGTAAGTGATCACTATCCAGTAGAGGTTGACCTAAAGCCAAGCCCCTATCATCTCCGCAATGAGCTCTGAACCAGAAACTGATGCAATTACTCATTAATGTTTTTGTTTTGTTTCTGGAATAAATAAAATGTTAATATGTTTTTTATGGTCGATTTACATGCACTCTGCACACAAAGAAGATTTCATAAAGAATTAACCATTTTTTAAAAACTATAGTTTTCTTTCTTACTTGGCAAATACAATCTGTTTTGGATTTTAGCAAAAAAATAAAGTCAAAATGATATTGGAGCCTTTTACCATTAACAAGCTTAACCATTCTTTTTAATAAAGTGCTTGTTAAATAAGCAGCACTGTTTGCTGAAGACTTAAACGCTGTTTTTGGTAGGATGTACCCTTCCTGTGGTACTGGGTTGTGTCAGCTATAAACCACAACTCGTCTGATTTTATTGAAGCAACAAAACCAAATTTATGGTAAGTGTTCATTTCAAGTAGATCAAAACTAATCTTACAGCTGCTTTATTCAGTCCAATATTTATTTTATTAACATTTCTTTCTCTGTACGTAGTTTATCTTTTAAAAGAGTGAATGATGTGCATTTTCATGACCTGATTTTAACAGGAAGTGAGTCTGAAACAAAGAAGCAGTGCATCCGCACATTTTTTACTTTTCAAGTTTGCACTGAAGTGTTTTTCTAATCAAATAAACGAATAAAATGTACAAAGTCTCCAGTTTTTAACAAAGAGGATGGACCCAGAAATTGCTGATTTACTGAAAGATAGATTTTCAGGTATGTATAATAGTTTTCCTCTCTATAAATTTAAATTGTTTTAATATTGACTCTTGTATGGCTTTTGCATTCCGTTGTCATGTTTAGAAGTTGACATAGACTTTGAGCAGTTGGATACTGCATCTCAAATACTGCAAGCAATGGATGATGACATGGATTATGATCCTGGTGAACTCTGGACAACATCTGACCCAGAAACAGTGACACTCCCTACTAATGCTTATGGACTAGAGGACAGTAAATTTGAAGATGAAGATGAAGACAACAATGATGACAATGATGATGTAAATGACTCAAGTAATGAGTTTATTACTAACACCGAGAGCACAGTTTGTCATTCTTTTGGAACTGATGATGAGTTGAAAGAAAAAATTACAGAAGGGCAACTCAACAGAATGGTTGATGAGTGCATCTCAGAGGAAGGAAGCATGAAAACAGACAAAGCCGCAGGTGTTTCAATGTTCGATCTCGTCTCTGGTATTGGCACGATAACAGCTGAAAAGAGGCTTGAAGAGGAAGCCATTAAGCTTTCATTTGACTCTGTTGATGATCTGGAAAGTCTAGGAAACCAGTTACTGATGGAACATGCATCACAAATAACATCTTTTGAGGCTCAGACTCCTGAAGGAACATCATCTGGCTCAGATGAAGATGAGCCAAAGGACGACAGCTCTAAAAAACAACCTCCTCAGAGTAAATCCGATAGTGACATCTATGTACCACTTGTCGACATACGTCCAAATGTGTCAGCTGAGTATGAAGCTAAAGATGACATGAGAGAGTTCACAGAGGAGGACCAGGAACAAGAAGAAGAAAGCCTTGCCGATTATCCATCAGATTTATCCCACAGTGAAAGTGAAGAGTGTGATGAGAGTAAAAGTGGTCATCCGTCCAATCTGATTGATACTGTCTTTAGCGACAATCTAACCACCACTAAGATAGATGACTTTACCTCTAAAGAAGACCTGCATGACCAAGAAAGACTGATAGATTATACAACTTTAGACAGGACTGAAAAGTATGTGCAGGATGAAGCAATTTCAGAGCAGAAATTAGATCTGAAGGATGAAATTATATCAGAAAAAGAAGATGAAGACATGTCTGTTAAGAGGCAAGATATCAGTCAAAGGGATATCCAAGAATTTCCACCAGAAGAGAGCATCCCAGAGGAGAAAACCTCCAATAAGAACATCGAATATCTAAATAATGCGATGGATCAAGCAGATCCTGACAGTAACACAAATCAAGATAAAACAAGCATCTTCTCTGCAAAGCAGACCAAAGATGCCAACACCTTAATAAAGGAGATGTTAAGTTCGTCCGAATTATTTATTGATGAAGACGATCTGTATTTACATAAATATGACTGGAACCTGACAGAAGAAGAGTTCAATATCAATTTAGAAAATGAAGAAGACCTAGACCTGTATAAAGAGAGTGAGCGAGACTGGGAACTAGATAAGGCAAGAATTGATGCATTTTACAGATTCTTTGGTGATCAGGATGATACAGAAGATCAATTAAGTAAGTACTAACTTGGTTACTTTCCAAAAATGATGCATACATGGTTTTACTCAAGTAGATACACCTAAATCAAACCTGTACTGTGCAGTTTTATTTTATTAATAACATATCAACATGTAAAGCATTTAATATATCAGTCAGTGTCCACCTCAGTACCCTGTAGGCTCATCATCAAAAAAATTATTTTAGTTACTCGAAAAAAGCTTTAAAAGTACTGATGTTTATAATTATGTGGTACAAACCAGGATGTGAGGAATGGTTAGAGTCAAATGTTAACCTACACTAAAATGGAACATGTATGCTAGGGCAGATTTGGAATTTTAAAGATTTCTGCATTACAATAATTATTCATCTAAAAGGGATGCAACAATACACTATCCATGATGCAATATGATTCACAATAGGACTTTTCCTGATGAACAACAGAAAAACAACAACAAAAGAAAATTAAAGACATTAAGTTATGAAAAATTCATTAAAAAACCATTTTATTATTTCTCTAAATAAAGCAATATTCTGTTTATTTTATTTATCTAAGCCCTTTTGTTTCTGATGTCGCTACAAACTATGTCAAATAATGATGCACTTTGAAACAAATCCAACATTAGATGCATTAATGAATAATACAAATATGGAAAGTATTACCACATTAATACAAATCCTGCACCTGGTAACTTGGCACCCTCTGCTGTTAGAAGTGAATATTGATTCATCTTAAATACCCAACAGATCCGAACTGTGGCCGATGTGTCCCTATGCTTGATGGTAGACTTGTTTATGTTTTACATTACACAAGAGACATATTTTCTCTCAGCATAATGAGAATCCTTTGGTTTTCTTTCAAATCTTGACAAGAGACCACTGTTCCATGTACTTTGTACTTACATACATTTATTTGTGCAGATGAACTTAATCAGACTCATAACATTAAACTTTATTAAATGCATGATCTACACAGTGATATATTAAGTAATTAAGGAAACTTCATTTACAAATTGGGCATTTAGCAAATGAAAAAGTAAATATTTCCCTAGTGGATTAAGGATACAAATCAACTGAATCTGGCCAAACAAGGTATGGGTTTTATATCTTCTATTTTTATTTAGACATGTACCAAAGTAGGACAGACGTACATGCTTAAAATTGTTCCAGTTTATAGTAATAATATAGAACAATTGCAGCAATCATTAAATTCCAGGACTGCTAGATATGCCCTGTGCATGTGAGGTTGAAGGTGCCTTTTACAACTAAGATTGTAGCCTCTTCGGTGGCTATGCATGATTTGTTGACCAACTTGTTTCTAGTCTCAAGTGGCCACCTGGTCCTATCATGGTTGCCAGCAATGGACTTAGACATTGCATGTACACCAAACAAGCAGACATATGTGATACCTGTTTATGGACTATGGAAAGTTAATACAATAGTAAGTGACTACGTTTTGCCATTTTGATCCCACAGACAGGAATCACAAGGTTAGATTTCATTTGGATCATGAACCCTTTGAATATGAAGAGGATTCTGACAGGTTTGTATCTCTTTTAAATCATCTATGTGATTATATATGGCATGATTATTCTTACCCCTTGTCCTTTAGTTCGGATGAAACGGAGGAGGAACCTACAGAACCTGTTTCAACAATAAAATCAGAGGTAAGAACATCTTGATCCGTTATTTTCCAAAAAAAGTGAGAGTCCATTAACAGTATTAATGATTTTGTAGTACCATAGTGAGTCTGATGAACCACAGGAGAAACCTTTGTGTCTTGAGAAGTCAAAGACAAAGCCAAAGGAGCAGCAACATGTGACCGTATCACTGAAGCAATCTCCTCAGAGGAACAGGGTAAAATTTATTGCAGTTATATTCAATTTACATGATCCCAAGAAAAGTCCTTACAAACATCCGTTAAAAACAGGATCTTTTAGTAATTATTATTACTATTATTACTATTTTTTGCATTTCTACATTTTCCAACCCAGTGTAGTTGTATCATTT
>JAYDZG010000002.1:6349071-6359104 GCA_034509265.1 Microcambeva bendego
GCCAAGTGAAGGTGTGAAGGTCGTCACAGTTACAGATTTGCAATAAAAAAAGTGCCAACAGGAATGAATGTAGAAATGCATAATCACATTTGCACAACACACCCTTAAACCAATAACAAAGAAGGAAAAAAATAAGCTAATTACAAAGAACCTACACGGCTAAAACAAAAAGCACAAATATGAATGTGATGTTATTAACTTCATGGACAAATAATTCAACCAGAGGAACAAGGAAATCCTTGTAAAGGGATCAATGTTCACACGGTATTTATTAAATTTTCACAGGTGTACCAGTTCACTTCAAACAACATAAAAATATAACTAGAATATTACAAAACTGGTTTATTAATGACATTGAGTTGCCTTAATTTACTTCACTAAGACTACAGGGCCCAGTGAGGTTATTATTTTTTTTTAATCCAGAGCAACGGAGTTATTAAAATATGTTTAGGAAAAGGAAATAACTGCCCATTATTGCAAAAGCTAATTATAAAAAAGCTTTTAAGGCAACATGCCAAGGCTTTGCAACAAAAAATGTTTCTATTTTTTGTTTGGTTTTTATATTCATAAGTACAAAAGCACAAATCATGTGTAAATTGGGAGAATGTGTGCACTGAGAGTACATTAAAAAGTATATAAAGCAAAACGGAATATTTAACTCTATTTAATGTACTCATTCTGGGTGTACCGAGGTGTCCTGAATGTGGAGTGGAGGTGTGATTTACCTGAATGAGGCCTGCAGCGGGGTTACGGCGCTTTTCAAAGTGCTTCTGTCTGTGCTGCTCCTGAACCTTCAGAGCAAAACCTGAGCCCAGAATACCCTACAGGAAAGAGAGATGAGAAGAAAGATTGCCATAGTTGGGCAAAATAAAGTCACTCCTCATTGGTTAGACATAAAATGCTAGTTTGGGAACCATTTGAGGAACCGTTGCTTAATCATTTTAAATAATCTCTGAAGGTCAGACAATTTGTTGCATTGGTGCTATTGTGGACTTATTATTAGACCAACTACAAGACTAATTATTTCTTACTCTATAAGTCTTGAACAGTATTTGTTTATTATTTAATAAACTTGATCTAAAACTATCATTTTGGTGGTTTTATTTACATAGATAATACTTGAGTCTCAGACTGTGTGGAAGCATAGCTCTAATATGTGTGAACTGAGTACAGAAACTTAAAGGATCATATGCTAAAATTCATATGCTAAAACACCACAAAGACTGCTGACAGGAACTGGTATGCTGTGCACATTTTCATTTATTATATTTTGATCATTTTATATTCAGATTTTATCATATTTTGCTCTCATTAGCTTAGTATATTATGTCTAATGTGTATTGGTCTTAATTATTTAATAAAATGTTCTTAAATTTGAGTTCGAAGAGATAAAGCATTTGAGACTTCAGCTACAGCAGGATAATGTTGAGTACTCACAGCTGGAAGAGCAAAGAAAGCCACGCCAATCAAAGTAAAGGTTGCAGCAATCAAACGTCCATTCCATGTTATGGGAAACTTGTCCCCATAACCAATAGTCGTTAAAGTGATCTGAGGAAAGAAGACACAGCTAATGAAATACCAACGGATTTAAAAGTCCATGCACATAACGTAGTTACAGGAGACTCAACCAGGAATTTGATACTTACTAGACCCCACCACAGAGCATCAGCGTAGGTCTCAAACATCTCATTATCTTCCTTCTCTACTAAGTACACCAGAAAAGAGGCCAGGATCAGACAGAGGAAACCGATGTACCATGCAGTAATCAACTCCTACATATAGAAAGAAAAATATTTAGGTAAAATCAACACATTTTCTACACATTAAGACACATTTCTTACAATTTTTGCTCTTATGATGTACCAGCTAGTATACCAACCTCGAAATCTTTTTATATATTTATAAGGCATTTGTTTTCAATTCAAGACACACTGGCTGACGTTATGTGCTACATTTTACATTTTCAATTTTCTACTGGAAATGGCAGGTAAACATACTAGACAAACATACATTCAATATATTACACACACTGTCAAATCACATTATTATGACCACTAATACCCTGAGTATCCAGCATGTGCACTTAGATTAGCTGGGCGTGACTCGATATGATCCTTGTGGGTTGTCACAGATGTCTGGAGACATGCTGACAGCAATACTTTCAAAAGCTGGGGGAACATTCATAGAGTGAACATGGCAATTGACATGGTCCCACAGATGCTCATTTGGGTTTCAGGTCTGGGGAATTAGTTGGCCAGGTTAGTACTTGGAAGTCATGGTCTTCTAACCAATGTTGATTGATAAATTAACATCAAAAAGAATTTATTAACATGTGAAGACAACATGTTTTTTTTTCCATGTTTTTTTTTCCTGAATGAGTGAGCATCTGATGCTGACTCGTTCTGCGCTGAATATAGCATTGATATTTAAAAATGACTTAGTAGGAATGATTATAAGGCATTTAGGATTTCAAACAGCCTCCTTCTCAGGAGCGTGGACAAGATGAAAATCCCATCCGCCCCAGAAAAGACAAGCTGCATGTAACGGTGTGTTCCACTCTGAGATGAACATATCTACTGGCTTATTAAATGTGATTTCCTTTATGATCAACTTGACGAAAGGACAAAAATAGGAAGTGACAAAGATAGGAAGTGGTCATAATAATGAGACTCAACTTTACCAGATGGCTGATAAGGTGCATTTTTTATATAACATAACAGTTTACTACATGAGTTTACTAAATGTCCTAATGTGGGTATATATGCATTTTTAATTGGCTTCTCTCAGCATGGGGTCAACATAATTGCTTCTTATTAAAAGAATGTACAAAATGTGCACAATGTGTTTTCAATGTCTCAATTGATGAGTTGAATGCTGACAGGACGGGTCTATGGTTATCAGGGAATGACTGCTAGAAAAATGACTGGTCTTTGTGTTAGATACATGAAGACAATACAATTGTCATTTGTATTAAAGTATCAATATTAGTTAAAAAGAAAATTGTTATACTGAACTATCGATCGTCCCCACCAGCCACTAATCTAACTAACATTAAGCAAAGAGTAGAGTTTCTTTTTCATAAGTACATACCTTGCTATGTGCGTAGACCACTGATCCCAAAAGTTTCCATGTTCCACCTCGTCGGTCCATGCGTAGCATCCTGAGGATCTGCAGAAACCTGAGGCTCCTGATGGCTGAGGTGGCAAACACACCCTGCGAGCCAGCAGCTAGCACAACCACAGAGGCAAACAGCACCATGATATCTGCACAGAAGTCCAAGAAGTCAGTGCAATAAGGTGCCCATATTTTCCTTTTGATGGCAGAGCTCTAGCTGTTTTGACCAGTTCCTATGTTTTAGAAATCTCTGTTAACGATGGAACCTTCCACTTTTCTACAAGGTCACCGATGGGAGTTTAAAGGGTGATTTTTTATACGTCTATTCCAATAAACAATCAATTTCTCACCAGACTTTAAAGTCATGTGGCTTAAAAACAATCCTATGATTGAAGTGGCCCTAGGTAGAATCAGATTTGTGACTCTCTTGTAAGCAAGTCACCAGAAAATGTAATACTGCACATTGTTTTGTTTTATTAGCCTCCAAAATAATTATTTTAAAGGTTTTGTTATTATTATACTTCTTCTTCAATAACTAATGCACCCTGATGGAATTTGTGATAGGACAGAATGTCACTGGATATAATAGCCATTTCTGGGAATCCACCTATTAATGGACAATTTTAAGTAGCATGTACCAGTCCTCAGGACTATGAGAACCATGCAGCATCCATACATGCTGTGCAAAACTGCTGTCATATAGTAAAGTATAATTATCAACAGAAAATCTTGCTGCCTCCAGAACAGCCTCTCAGCTTGTTATTTTGCAAATGATCGACAAGAAAAATGTTAGCTGTTACTTGGCACTATGGAAGAGCAAGTTTAAATCACAGAAATGAATTAGATACATCACCTATGAGAAGGATGTGTAGGACACACTGATTACTATTTACTATTTACTATTACTATCATTGCCAGCTCTAGAATAGCCTCTTACCTTGTTAATATGTATAACTGGCCCTGACCCCGGCATTTGCAAATGACCCACCAGAAAGAATGTGTATAACATTTCAGACTGAAAACAGTAAGTATTTTTTTTCTCATGGTTGATGGAATAATTCATTTATGGCAATGAGACTTGTTTGCCCGGGAGCCTCTGCAGTTACACACAAAAGCCTTGATCGGCATCACAAGTAACATCTATTATTCTGCTGTCACTCATATTAAACTGCCATCTAAAGTGTCTCAGGTTAGTACATGCCAAGTCCCTTTGCTCATTTATCACCCGAAAATACAAGCAAGGCACATTTCTGTCTCAGGAGGAAAGAGAACAAGGGAACCAGAGAAAGTGAGAGAAAGTGAGGGATGGAATTATATAGTGGATGTCTACTCACCCCTCTAAAATGCCATATTCTTTTGAATTTAAACCAAAATAAATAAATTAAGTTCACCTTGTGAACCTTGTGAAACCAAGTTTCACCTTGAATGTGCCCTGAAGCCTACAGCAACATTAAAATATGTTTGTGTATTACCTGTGACAATCTCCTGTCCATGTGAAAAAACTAAACTCGTCGGGTATAAACATAAAACATGCACAACTTCACTCCACATCACCAAAAGAACACCAGACAGCATAATGCTTTAGAGATATTCTACCTCAACTTAAACTTGGGGGTTAATGAAGATCAGGGATTATGAAAAAGACAATGTTATCATACAATCAAAATGTGTTTTAATGAAGTATTAATTTAAGGGGTTGCATTTTTATGCAAACATATTATCGAACGTTTTTGTTTGCTAGGTTCTGAAATTATTTGTCTCATTTCCATCACGAAAACCTGCCACTTAAGATGTTGGACATTATTATTAAAGCATCAGCTGGACTTACCGATAACACTGAAGGGCTTGCGGGCGTATTTTAATCTTCCTCTCCATCCTCTGTAGCGGCAACAGCAACCAGCAGACCAGAGGCGCAAAATATACTCCACACCAAACACCACAATTGTCACTATTTCCTAAAAAAAGACATTAAGTTGAATATAAAATATTGAACATAACAGATACAAAAATCAACCAGAGTTTTATTGGGGGGGCTGAAAATATTTGTGTAAAATTCTCTCTCTTTTTTCTTCTATGATCAGCCACAAACTTAATTTAGAATATAAGGAGTTGATTTAGAAGTAATAGCTTTTTCAACATTGGGGAAATGCAACTGGAAACCAATAATCAAACAGTTGCCGGTTCAAGTCCCAGATTGTCACTGTTGGATCCTTAAGAAAGTCCCTTAACCATCAATTTCTGAGAAAAGTGTCTAAAAGAGTAAATATAGTCAATGGTAAAGTAAACAATTTAGGGTACATTGAAATAAAAATATAGATGATATCAAGGGCAAATGTTATTGTACAGTAGTACATGTTCAATTGAAGAAACTAATTCTTTATAAACAGGTGAAATAAAATATGATTACACTTTCCCATAAAATAGCAGATTGCAAAGTTTACACCACTGTACAACAAGCAATGCTGAAAACAAATTGAAAAACAAATTGAAGAACACCACTAAGGAAATATCCTCTTTCCAAATACTTTAAAGCATGTTACATAGAAATAATGATAGCTGAACAATAAAGAAAGCAAATCAACAGTAGAATGGTTTCAAAAGAACTCACTCCATAAGCATTATTACATTTGCAAGAGGCACACCCGTCATCTATAATCCCCAATCAGTATTAATGCTCTGTTAGTCATTAAGGATGCCAATGCTGTATCACTGTCCATGACCAACAGCACTTGACCCAAACAAATCTATATACGGATACTAATTCATGTGTCCGTTATGTTTAAATCAGTCAAAACAGATAACGAGACTTCAGTGTGCTATCATATTAGCGTAAGCGCTGGGAAGGATAAGCTATTCTTACAGTACAAAAAAAAATTGAAAAAGGAATTTGCTTTACTCAGTTGGTGGTAGTGACCATTACTGCTTTCACTGCTGACCAGTACAACACAAGACAAAGGTTGTAACACTAATCAGGGTTTATACATGATGGGTGCGGCTCTTGCAAATGTAATAATGTAGCAGTGGATTTACTTGCTTTATCATTCAGCTACCATTATGTTTAATTTAATCAAAATGGTTCACATACTTACCAGAATGTACAGTGCACTCTCAGAGCTTTTTTTGTATTCATTTATGGTAGCAAACACAGACAGGACGAGGCATGAGAACACCAGCAGAAATCTGAAACATTAAACAATTTACCTTTTAAGCTTCGGAAATTTCTTATTTAATTGCTAAATGTGGTCAATTAATCAAAGCGGGGTCACAGAGGTTCTGCTTAACCTTCAGTAATAAGTAAAAAGTACACTCGGCTTTTGAAGCCACAAACATCTTGCAGACAAGCATGAATCTCTGTAAACAAACAATCACCCTAAAATAAACCACAAGAGCTCAGAGGAGTAATTTTGTTCCTGACAGAGCTGCATTTGTTAGCTGTTAATAAAAAAAAGTCTTGAGTCTTGGAGCAATAACGGCACACTAAACTGTAATCACCACAAACTCCCACTAAAGCCACATTCTCATATACAGTCATGGGGAAAGACCACTTCAAAATGATCATTTCTTTAAGATTTACAATATCTGTTAATATGTGTATAACCAAAACGAGTAGTATTGTTCTATTCTATTAGAATTCTTATTGTAGTTTATAGAAAAAAAACAACACTGCTCATTTTGGTCAAACACACACCCATAAATTGCAAAACAAAAAATCATATTTTTTTCCACAACTGTGCAAACTCCAGGCAGAACAAGAGCTGCTGAAAAGTTTGGAAGTTTGTAATATGTGTTCCTTTACCCATTACTAATCATATTGATCAAACAACATAAAAATCCATAAGCTTGTTGGACACCCCATTAACAAAAAAACAAATTGTAATATAACCAAATTGTAATAAACTAGCGTAACCCTTGTGTGATCTCTTCTGAAATAGCTCAAGACTTCGAAGCATGTGAGTGGAAATCTGTGCTCATTTAGTCAAAAGAGAATTTGTAATTGTGGAACAACTGATGCTCCAATTCATAAAGCTGTTCAGTATGGGTGAGATCAGGCTTTTTTGCTGGATTTCTGGTACTTAAAAGAGGTTTCCCGAAACTGTTAAGGTTGGAAGCGATTGCTTTATTTAATGTATTTATTTATACCTATTGTAATTGTTGTGGATGAAACTCTTGAACATTAGAGGATATGCTCCAATACTTCTATTTATTTACATATCTGGAATTTAGCACTTTTATTCAAATAAATGTACAATTGTGACTGATTACAACAAACAACAATCAGGGTTATTTGCTCAGTGACAGTTGGCACTATTGGGGATTGCACCGGCAACCTTCTGATCACTAGTCCAGCACCTTTACCAGTAAGCTACCACTGTTTAGACTAGTAAGACTTTATCGCACCAGGCACCTTTCGTTAACATATGCAAGCCTTTTAAAACCACAGTGCATGCTTGGAGTTTATCTGCAGGGAAATAACCTGCAGTAAGGTGTCAGACTCAGCACGTTTAAGAAAAATGGACTCTAAGCAAGAGCCTGACAGACTCTTTAGTCAAATCAAGTCAAGAGCTAGAGGGAGGAGATGAGACATTAGTCATGAAAAAAATGGATTGAGTTGGATGTTCTGCTTTACTGGAGATACTGAATTGAAATTGGAAGTCCAAATTTCCTTATACATTATGTGACTACCTATTTATAGCTTTTTAAAGAAACTGGAATGAAACATGTCTTTCGAATGACTTTCCTTTTCGAAAGTCTTCACAGAAAACTGGGGGCTTAATTGGGCTGGAATGTTCAACAAGCTAATGGTCATGTGTACAAGTAACGATATATTTTTAATGAACTATATATAGTTAAAATTACAGTTTTACAGTTCAAGATTTGCACTAATAATTCGCACTAGCCCAGGACCACTAGAATCCAGTTTTTGATGTATGTACAGTGTCTACATACAGACATGATAAGTTGTCATAGAAGTTGCTTGGTCAAGGCATTCTGTCCAGTGATTAAACTGATATTCAAGCAGGCAATTACAACATTTTCCTCATCACAAATGCCCAACTCAAGGGAATCAAGAATATCAGTGAAAAATACAGTAATGTTTAGCGATGGGGCTTTATGTCAGTCTTTTTGTGCTTTTTATTTCTTAATTAGATTTGCATTGTGCATTTCATATTGCCATATTAAAATAGTTAGACTTTCTCTTCCGGTTGTAGGAAAGTAGGATTTCCCAAACCATTAAGCATTAAACATTTCCAGTACAACAGAATCCAATAATGTTACACTTTATATTCCTCCAGTGTACACACGATATTGCCCATGTTGCTCTTCAACTAATGTGTTGCTACATGGCCAAATCAGACTTCTTACACTTCACTGCTTTTGGAAGCAGGCATTTGCAACTAAGCATTAACTGCCTAATTGAGTCCACTTGTGACACTTTATTTATTTTCAAAATGAAGATGTGGTGTGCAGAGCAGTATGCTGGTTTTCATTTCATGTTGACAGAGTGAACAGTTTAAACTTACTAATTAAAGTGGTGTATGACTTAATGGAACACGGTGGCTTCAAATAAATAATATACAAGTCATTTCTTTTTGACTTGTTCTTAAGCCAATGACAAATTAATGATGACCGTAACAAGCATCCGTTTAAAGAGTGCTAAGTGCTAAATGTGTCCATCGAGGAATTTTGTCAGACAGAAGAAAAAAATGCTCTGTCCACCCTAAAACCAGACATATGGGGCACCTAGATGCAATCGAGGAAGAGAGAAAAGTTTATACTAAGTTTATATGCTACCACAGCACAGAATTACAGCAATGTTCATGAAATAGACAAGGCATATCTTTATGACCACCTTCCTAATATTGTGTTGGTTCCATTTTGCTGCAAAAACAGCCCTGCAACTGTGATACACTGTATTCTAACCCCTTTCCATCAGAACCAGTATTAACTTCTTCAGCAATTTGAGCTACAGTAGCTCTTCTGTTAGACGGGCCAGCCTTAGCTCTCCACATGCATCAGTGAGCCTTGGGCGCCCATGACCCTGTTGCTGGTTTACCACTGTTGCTTCCTTGGATCACTTTTAATAGATAACCTTATTAATAGATAAGTAATATATCAGGAACACACCCCAACCGTAGCAGTTTTTAAAATGCTCTGACCCAGTCGTCTAGCTCACAATCTGGCAAAATCTTATGCTCGACCATTTTCCATGCTTCTAACATCAACTTTGAGGGTAAAATGTTGACCTGCTGCCTAAAATGCCCCACCTATTAACAGCTACAATGCTAAAGAGATACTCAGTGTTATTCACTTCACTTGTCAGTGGTCGTAATGTTATACCTGGTCTGTGTAGTTGATGTAGTTGTGTCTCCCACAATGGTGTACAAATACTTTTAGCCCACAGTGATACAAGTTTTTCTGAGCTTGAAATATTATTTTACTGCCACCATGTTTCCTGCTCTGCTCAGTTGTTGTATTGATTAGTCAATTTGTAACCTAGAGTTTTTGCAAATCTGCAGTTTCCTATTAAACTTCATTACACATGACTGCCTCAGGGTTTGTCCTACATCAGTCTTCTAGCAAAGGCAGGCTGAGGAACATTCTAGTAAACATGACATGTTACTTTGCAGTATTTTTCATTCAGTCAAGACTGGTAGCAGCAGAAAACAGAAATAGAGTATTACAGGCCACTCCAATCTCCCCTCTCATAAAGGTACCTGTTCAATTATTGAAGAGTTGTCAGGAGGATAAAACATACACCCCCTCCTCTAAACTTACATTTAGCCTCTGACTTCTAAGCCTCTGACATGCCTTAGCCCTCCCATGGATTAATATACAGTGAATCCCAGCTAATCAGGTTCAGGGTTTGCGGATAACTAATGATAGTTCACAGAAACCACTAATATCATCCACTAAATTA
>JAYDZG010000002.1:6359204-6369929 GCA_034509265.1 Microcambeva bendego
AGATAGATAGATAGATAGATAGATAGATAGATAGATAGATAGATAGATAGATAGATAGATAGATAGATAGATAGATTCTAACCAACTCTGCCAAATTTGCCATGCCAACACTTTCGGTTGATTACCAAGTCGACCAATCATATACTTTGTGAACAAGCATAAGCATTTAGGTAGAGTATGTTGGCTGGGGTTTGCAGTTGAAGCAGTCCAGTAGCAGCATCGACAAAATGATTGGGCATCTGCAGTGCACTGCGCTGAGCGAGGGGGAAACACTTTGTTACGTTTTGAGCTTTAAAGTGCGGGAGCTGACCGGTGCTGACCGGTGCTGAACGCACCCCGGCTGCTCCTAACCGAGAGGAAAAGGTGCGTCACTGTTTCTGAATAATACTGATTAACGACATAATATGAATAATACATAAACAGTGTAATCACACTACAGAGGATGTTAATAGTAACACACGTGTTATATTATAAAAGCGACCAGATGTGTTTAGAAAACTCTGATCTTTTCGGAGCAGAAGCGGCCGTGGTGCGTTCTGCGGCAAAACGTGCGGGAAACTTTTGGTCATGCTGGGTGTAGCAGGACACGCGATGGGACAGTAAAGCAGGACTCACACATAAGCGTGGTAGATGAATGCCCATCCACGGGGTCTTTCCAGAACATTATAGAGGAAGTTCTGCAGTCTCCGGTATCCCGCGCTGCGTCGGTGGGTCCGGCGCGCCCCGCTCAGGCCCGCTCTGGCTCGGTAAAGCCCCATCCTGGTCCCGGTGCTGCCGGTGCCCCGGTGTGAGCTCTCCCCTGCCCCGATCAGAAGCGCTCCATCCCGACTCGTCTCCATTCCGCCCGACTCCACTCCTACAAAACCAACCTTCTGCTTTTTCTTCTCCTGAGACGGAGAGCGGCTCAGATCACCGTTAGCTGATTTCCTCGCCATCCTGATGCTCACACGGTCAGATACCAGGCGGATGGAAGCGGAAAGCAGTGGGCATTGCCCAGCAGGGTGTGATCCAGGATTCAACCTCTGAACAAAAAAAACCCCTGCAGTGATCTGGTCTCTGCCTCTGTCCTGTCTGAGCTCAACTTCCGCCTGCACTCAGGATCACAGGCTAGATTAGCTGGGAGGGATTTCACTGCATTTAGGAGGAATTAACTCTTACAGAAACGCACCCCACCCCTACAAATCAACTAGAACCAGTTCTAACGTTTCCTTTAAGTTAACTCCTTCAAATTCCTACGACTATGGTGAAGTGAAAGGACTCCACACAACCACAGTGAGAGTCATATATAGGTGTATGACATATGGTTACTTGTTTTGCCATTTGAATGAACTATAATGTATTTCTTTCTTTCTTTTTTGCTTTTTCCCTTTCCCAGGTGAGCTTCAGCACACTTCTTAGATCACTCTCTACTTTGACCAACAATGCTTAAACAGTTGCCATTTCTCAGTTATTTAAATATGTTTTTAATTATTACAAGATATTTAACTCATTTGTTTACATTTATTTGTTTATTTTTTTTCAGAAATAGCAATTAAAAGATTAAATCTGCATCGTTATGCTGAGACTAATGAAATACATATATTGAGGGTCAAAACTCATAGTGAGATCACTACAGTTTTACAATTTGAGTGAAAATGTAAAAGTATTAAAAATGCCTCTATTTTCTTATACTTTCTGCTATAAGTAAGTCCATTCCTGTTAAAAGGCTTTTCAAAACACTTTGAAATTTGTCTGTTGGAATTTGTGCACACCCAGTCAAAAGAGTTTTTATGTGACTGGGCATGGATGCTGTTCAAAAGAACCTCAATCGATGTTTCACTATATCCAGATCAGTAGGGCTGAGCTCACTGGCCACTGGAGTTTCTTTAAATCAAGCGGTCCTTTATGTCTTTATAAACCTTACTGTGTGCATAGGAGCACAGGGACAGCAAATGGCCTTCCCTAAACTGCTGCTGTACCGTTAGATGCATATAATTCCACTGATATAGTTGATTTCTTACATCTAGTGACTGCAACTGAAATACATGAATTCAAAAATTATACTTTGTGATTTTTATGGACAAATAACTTTTCACTAAAACCAGAAAACGTTCTTTCCTTTAATCTTTGTGTAGTTTAATTGATTACTTTTAGATTAAACCACTTAATTAACTAGGAGATCTGATAAAAGGAGATACTTAGGTAGTTAGTACTTTATATTTATGAGGCAAGTGACTTCATAGATTTAAACTTAATTTAAAGTGAATTTGAGCCTGGGTGAATGGATTGTTCTAAAAAAGAAGAGGAAGGAAGGAGGAACTGACCTTTCATCACATGATAGATCTAAACAACAATCCTCAGTAAGATCCAAAGGCTTCAGGGTATAGAGTCAGCTTGCAAAAAAGACAACATGTGAAAAACTGGCTATGTACTTTCATGTTCCAATTTTGGAGCAAAGATGTATTTACTACAGCAGTCTCTAAGCAGGAGGACATGCTATTGCTTGACTGTGGATAGTAACATCTTTTCCCTTCAGCATCTGAGTGATCATGTATATGTGTTTTAATGATCATTTTACCCAGTCAGTTTTCAATTTAAGTAAGGTAAAGTGTTGAGTTTTTGCCTTTACCTTGGCAAAGAAATGGATTAAAATATCAAAGTATGATGTGATGGTGCCCCCTGTCCCATATTCCATAAGTCTCTGTTGTAAGTTTGGTGCCTGGAAAGGTTAAAATGAAAATATTCTTCCAACAGAACACCTCAGCAGGAGCTTCATTAATGCCTTTCAGTGATGTAATGGTGAATAATGGAGTTTAAGTCAGCAGTGATGACTTTGCATTAGTTTTCCACTAATCTGGACATTGCAGTCTCCAGGGCCTGCTGGCAGCTAAACCAAGCTAATTAAAAAAATGCACACTGTCACGTTTCCAGGGACAACTCCCAATATTACAGTGCAAGCTTACAGAACAGAGTTAATTCTCTCTGACTCTGAAAATTGCTTGATTTAATATTTATTTATTAGATAGTTTACACATCATGCAAGCCCAACACGTTATAATCCAATTTAATTCAATAATAAAGTTGAGAAGAGAAATCCACCTATTAAAGACCTGCATGTGAAATCAGTGGAACACGGTATCAAAGACAATAAAATTACACAATACAAGACAACACAAGACTTTAGAATTGTGGAGTTCAGTCTCATCTGCAGTGGAATGATAATTCTGCAGGTGTTAATTAGAACCCAGGCAGCAGCTGCACATCGATTCAGTCTTTAAGTAATTACAGATTTTTAAAAAATGTACATTTTAATAATACAGACTGGTGTCACACTGCTTCATTTGGCCCCCAGATTACATTTCACTATGGTTGAAATCTGCTGTAACATGGTCAATATTTAGTGACATAAAAAACTATAATGTTAAGAGTCATATCTCCTTCCTAAAAATGTTAATTACGTTTTATGTAACTACTTTTTTAGATAAAGGTCACACATGCATGTTCAGAGTGGAATCCAAGTAGCACTGAAATTTTTGTTTAAAAAGTATTTGATTACTATTATTACTACTGTTTTACACTTTGGTTACGTTCATGAGCGGACATGTAATTACAGGTTACATTATTCATCAGTTCAATGTCAAACACGGTCATTGGGAATTTTGTATCTCTAATTCATCTCGCTTAGGAGGAAATCGAAGCTCCTGGATAACCATACAGACAAAATCAACACATTTATGACCTGGAATGCTCCACATATGAATCCAACCCAATACCTCTTCTACATTTTGAAATTTAGCAGACTAAAGGCACATATGTTACAGTACAGTCTGAGCAATTGAGGATTAATGTCCATGCTTTAGCCTGCAACCTCCTGATTACCAGCCCAGCACCTTAATCGCTGGGCTATGCCCACCATCAAACCAACAGAGATTTTGGTAAGTAAAATACTGTTTTTACTGTGAATTATAAATTAAATATATTAAATTACTGGAAGTCATCACACACTCATGTTACCACAAAGTTTTCCATAATCACATCACAAGTGCATGTGAAAACATCTTCATCCTTCAGTAACTTACTTTTGTGTTAATTTTGTGTTGTTAAATGTAATACACTTAATAAAGCATTTTGAATCTAAGCATTTGTTCTAAGCATTTGTTTTGTCCCCGGCTCTAGATACCATTCCTGTAAAACCCAAAGTGATTCGGTCTGCAACAGTCTGAGGTCACGGGAGAAAAACGCAAGCACAGCCAATTCAGATCCAAGTATCACCTATAATTGCTCAGATTCTCAGGCCCTCTGAGAAAAGAATCCAATTTTAACCGGGCTAAAGACAAATCATGCAGCTGAACCACTGGATCAAGAGGAATTTAAATCAATGATGATGAATTTCTTTCAGTGTAATTTTATGTAAATGATGCTACAAGTCAGTTTATTAGCCAGGAGAGATTTTAATTTCCATACTGATTTGACAATGGCCTTTGGGGTAAAATAAAATAATAAAAAACAATAAATGCTATCCAGTGTGCCATTTTGCAGCATATGGATAGGAGACAATAGATATTGTATAGAAAACAACAAACTTCATTCAGCAGTATGAACACAAACCTGTAAGGTTTTAAAAACTGTTAATGAGCTGAAATACGAGATGCCTTAATTATATTCTTTTAAAAAGTATCAGTACATTCAAACATCCACAAATATTACAGATTAAGAAGCACATCATCATTAAATTATTCTAACCACTCACTGCTTGCGTCCCAGCTCTTACAGACCTGTTTAAAAGTCCTTAATCACAGCATGTTTTAAACTTCATGCTAACCTATTTCCTTCAAAGCAAGCCCAGCCAAAAGTCTTGTCATGTAATCCCAGCACTAGTTCCAGTTTTAAAGTAAAATAAGATGTCCTGCATATTAGTTGAATTAAGGGCGGGAGTTTCAGGTTGTGTCAAATTTAAAAGGCACTGAATGAAGATGACAGCACTGCATAATACTAAACTGTCACAGTATTAAATTGTATGGTGTTGCCATTCAGATTAGGCAGGTATTCATGTCTGTACTGACTGTCTTTTTTTCCCTGCATTCAGCATTAAAAATGGCAAGCCGTGAGAAAGGGCTTACACCCTTTAAGTGGATTTAAGACTTATACTTAAAAAGAGGTTAATAAAATCAAATGAACAACCACATATAAGACATTGCACATGTCACTGTTATGTGATCTCAGCTTTTTAAGAAGTCAGAGAATTACATTTCAGTGTGTCCTAGTCAAATGTTGGGCATATTTATGGTGAAAAGTAATGTCTGAAGACACACAAGCCTTTAAGTCAGTGGTCCTCAGCTACAAAGCCGTGGACTGGTACCGCCCCGGTCATTTATCACCAGGCCACATTGAAGAAATAAATAATTAGAAATGGCTACAGTCGCTACTAAAAAATGTCAATACGCTTTACGTGTCAGTGTCACTACTCGCCACTAGATGAGAACGGCGATTTGTTGCAGCCTGACTTTCCATTCTATAGTTCTTCCATTGTAAATCCTCCCACCCCTTTAGGTCTGTTACATTATATCTTATATGAAACAGATCCATGATGAAAAAAGGTTGAAAAGTGTTTCTCTAAGTACATAACACAATCTGTTCTTTGTAAATGATTTCACCCTTCCCCGTTCTTTTTCTCACCCCTACCAGATTGAAAAGTGTTAGACATCTCCTCTGACAGGTGTTCCTAGATGCAACAGCTTTGTGCAGAGAAAGTCACACCCTGATCAACTAATCAAGTTCGAAATGTCAGCTCTGGTATGCTAGTGTGATTTAATGCTGCACCACCTGAGCACCCAAAGTGCAATCTGTTCTTCAGTCTCAAACTGGCATGACAAAGTTATCAGGAATTGGTATGTATGTAGGTAAACACAATGTCCCAATGGAAACACAGTCTCTTAGCCAATTATGCTTCATCATTCGGCAGTCTGAAAGAATCAAGAATGGATTTGTATGTTTAAACAGATTGGGCCATTTTTTTGCACTTTTCCCCCAATTATCTCTCTAACCTGGTTGTATTCAGTTACCCTGATGGCATTACTTTTGCCCTCTAAAGATACCACCCTCCACAGCTGATCAATGCATCATTCCTTATAATGGATCAGCCACCAGAGGTCGTAATTGCACTTTGTTATGAAAAACCCTGGTCCAACTTCTTCGGCTTTTTTGTGAGCCAAGTTCCTTAGATCCTTAAATCCTATCAATACATTGTTCACTAGAAGTCTAGAAGATTATGTGCTTCCAAGTTAGAGATAACAGTTTGAAGACCATTTTCTGCTTAAGCATGACAATGCTGCACGTGCCCAAACCACGACTCATTGGCGTTGAATGAACATGACTTGGCCTTGACTCTATCCAACACCCAGGTAAACTGGAAAACCTGCTTCCTAGAATCAGGACCTGGCCTAACTAATGCCTGTCAGGCTAAATGAAATCAACAATCAGGCTAAATAATCAATCAACAATTTGTGGAAAATCAAAAAGCAGAGACCCCTGAAATAGAAGCTTCATGTTAATGCCCATGAGTTTGACATATGACATAAAATACCATATTATACAGATGTTATGAAGATTGATATTTACATGACATGTTCATTTACTAACAGGCCCATGTAAGGTTTGAACTGAAGGGAATACTTTGGGCTTAATTAGATAACGCATGGAGCTTGCTTTGAGGAACCAAAATGTACGATTAACACCAATTCAAACATGGGATACAATGCAAACTGTGACATTTCTACTGACCACAGGGTTAGAAGATTAAATACTGAAAACAATGTGGGTGTAACAACACAGTAAGGACTTCTATTCACTGCTATGTATAGCATGTGTACAAAATGAATTACAGATCCATATTGTTTTAACATTAATAAATCAATTTAAATAATAGCATTATGCTTCCCCAGGCAGGGTAAAATTATGCTTAAAACTCTGATAATGTTATATATATTTATATGTATTTACAAACAAAAAAGAAACTCAATAAAATAAATGATTTGCGGCATTAACCATCCTTCAGTGATCCCTTTTCCCTCAATGCATGAAAACGTACAGTACTTCAGCAAACACTGTTGAACAACTGAGCTTTTTTATTGTGCTTCTCAAAACACATACGCTACTCTATAAGAAGATTCTGTTTTGTAACATGATGTGGATTTAAAAAAGTGCCAACATCAGACCTGGCATGACTTCTGTTCCTCGAAGATCCAAGTAGTAAAAATCTTAAGTATTAATAGTAGGTGTAACTTGATTAGCTGAGTAACTTTATTTAACTTAACCTAAACAATATCATAATTTTGATCTTCTGCCACCTCATCGTCATTCAAGACCAATAAAAAATAAGATAAAATAAAGCATTTCAATATAAAACTAAGACAATACATTAAACAGTGTCGGATTGGTCCGTATAATACTGGGCGGTTAGACTGGAATGCATTCGGTAACTTTTAAGACCTGATAGAATTAAGGAAAGTAAAAAGTTTTGCAGAATACTCTCCTCGGAGGAAGAGTGTAGAAATGCACATGCTAAGCTACAGTAATTGCACATAATCACCACAGATATCTGAGGCAGTGAGAACCTCGCCACCTACACGTCAAACCGTTAAGCGCCAACATTGCAGTCAAAGGCAACGTGAGAACACAGTCTGTTACAGGTAGTTTAGTAACCTGGTTAAAAACAAACACACGATCCACCGGAGCATCCGATTCAGCATGAGTGGTAACACCCGAGTCCGTCTATGCTGGACAAGGAGATCAGATGCTGCTGTTTTCCAAGATTAGCACTGCTAATATTAGCAAATTATCCATAACTATAAAATTCTCATGCAGACTTGGGTGCCGGCCACAGTCAGCCTCTTGTGAAATCCATCGCTAGCTGAGGTGCGGTGGAGCAGAAACGTCGGGCAAAGGTAACGTGTCTTGTTTCAAAACATGGGTCTAAGATTGCAAGACTCTTGTCTATGTTCTGTTTTTTCCCCACTATTTTTCTTCAAGTATACCATCAGGAGGCGAAGGGGAGGAACATGAGAATTTTCAGAGATCGCCATCCGAAGGTGGTAGACACAGCTGGAAGAGCCTGGAACAATTTATTACAACAGATGTTAAGGAATATTTGAATAAAGGCACAGTAGTAGATTCAAGCCAACATGCCCTGCTAAAATCATCAGAATTGTAACCATACTTTGAGGCCTAACCAATCCTACAGCAATTCAGTTAGCTTTCACACATCCTGCTCTCCTGTGTGTACCTGCCACGCCTCGCTCTCTGGCAGTGGGGTGTTAAGGTACACCTTACCCTTCCTGATTGGCTCTTTCCTAATCGATTAATCCCAGCTGCTCTATTTAAAGAGCAAGCTGGGACTCAAACACTGGAGGCTATTTTCGCCACTTCTTGGTTTTGTGAGTACTCTGGTCTGGTGAAAACATTGGTTTAGTGAATATTTGGTTTTAGGATAACTGTGGTTTTAGTATTTCTGGTTCTTTCTGTCTTACCCTTTTTTTGTTCTGTTCATCCAGTTCATAGTTCTCTTGTTACCCTATTAGCCGTCTGTTAGTTTAGTTCATGTTTTTCTGTTTTATCTTGGTATTCATGGTTTTAAGGTAATTAATAAACACTGTGTTTCATATAACATCTCTGTGTGTGTGTGTGTGTGTCCACTCCCTCTTGTCCTTGTCTAGCCTTGGTATTAGTTACCATAACTTACTGGTAGTAAACAGATGCTGCAAGCAAAAGCTGCAACTATCAAGATATGTGGTGTACTGTTACTCATTAAGGACAAAACTATCTTTTTCAAAGATTTCATCCATTTAAAGGTTTGTTAAATTCTGAGGTAAATTTCATTGTGTTCATTCTGACAAAATGACATCTGGCGAAATCTTTAGGTTAGGTTAGTCCTTACAGCTGGCTTTGCAATACTTATTCTGATCTAACCACATTACCTTGGTGCAAAGGGGGGCATCTGGTCCATCACTTTGAGGTTTTTGGCAGAGATTTCCACTCTGGTGCCCTATTAACACACAAAACACCCATCACTCTTTCAATACAAAGACCCTGAGCTAAATAAGCAACCACTTGATCAACATAAAGCCCAGCACCAGAGTTGTGTAGTGCAGTAAGAGCCTGGTACTAAACAAACCTGTTTGCGCATGATGTCCAAAGTCTGCATGAAGCAGCGGGGCATGAGACTGTGGTTCCTGGCCAGGTTCAGAGCCTGTTCTAGTGATACAGTAAGCGTGCACCTGCACAGAACAAGGTCCGGATTAAAGGCATTCTGCCACAGAGAAGCTGAAGCGAAATCTAGAGAGGGTTTGAAGCATCTTTGACTGGTCTGTCTGGTGGGCATTACCTCTGCATGCCTGTGGCACACATGGAAATGTGACAGGCTCCCAGGCGGCTGCAGAGCTCTGAAGAAACCAGGAGCACGCTGACTCCGGATGGATGGCCTGCCGCACTTGGCTTCACATTCATGTAGGTCTGCATGAGCCTACACAGATCGTCCAGAGTGTTGAGTGGACGAAGGAGCTGCAGAGAGAAAAAGGATAAACAATCAATCGGTCAAACCACTCCAGCATGATCAGGCCACACAAGTCCAGTCTGGCTGTGAAGTGAAATTTATCAATACTGAAAGCGCTTCAGGATGCTCTGGCAGCACAAGAATACAAACAGAAAGCTGAAAATGATGCTGCAAGGGTATTCTTACCTGATCTATTTTCATGGCAGTGGAATTCGATTCTGAGGGTAAATTGGATTTTTCTAAATAGAAAGCCCTACAAGAAAAATATATACTATTATTAACCTAGCAACACAGTATAATGTAACACACAGTTTCCATTTTATATTCATATTTTACCAATGCTTCATCGTGTAAAAGTTTCGGTGAGTCTGGCCTTCCTGGGAGTCACTATCCAAGAGGCAGTAACATACCCCTGACAGGACAACAATCGATTAGGGGGCTAAAACATCTCTGTCTCAATGCTCAGGTGGTCCAGAAATCTAATGCACTACCTGCAAACACCTAGATCTCAAACTATAATGTTAATCTTAGCTTTGCAACTACCTGGCCTTACCTAAAGAATTGAGCTAGTTGATGTACTGTACTTTGCATAATTGGTGGATAGTTCACAACGACTGTAGAGTGACTGTCACTGACGGAGTGGGACAGGAATGGGATAGTGTGAAACTATTCCTTTTAGAGCGTAAGAGAGCCAAGCAGCAGAGTCAAACTCTTCTGATGCTGGGGTGGGTTTAAAAATAAAATAAAACCGCACTGTAATATTGATTTAGCAACTGCAAATTTCACTGCAACATTCTCAAAGATCGTCAGAAGAATGAAGCCTTGTCATGCTAGACTAGTCTTTAGGCCTCTGTACCTGAGTCTTCGGTAGTAGAACTTGACCTTCTCTAGTGATACAGCATTGATCCGCTGCTGAAACTCCTCCATCGCCACAAAGTCCTGAGGTGGAACTCCTTCGGGTCTCTCAAGCGCTAAACGAAACAGGCGAATGCATACACAATTTAGTACAGCAGTTCTTTGTGTTTGTTTATTGGGATTTTAACATCATGTTTTACACTTTCAGTTAGGAAACAGTTACTAATTACACAACAGTTCACATGTCAAACACAGTCTTGTACAATTTTGTTTCTCCAATTCACCTCACATGCATGTTTTTGGATTATGGCAGGAAACCGGAGCACCCGGAGTAAACCAACACA
>JAYDZG010000002.1:6458241-6470316 GCA_034509265.1 Microcambeva bendego
TGTTGTTCCATTAGAAATCTACTTGTTTATCTCGTATGTTTCCAGATATCCATGTTTAACTGTGTTTGTCCACTAAACTTACAAAAATGTGTTCATTTATTCTCTCAGCTTTCCTGGTTAAAAGCTGAAACTGGTCATTTGTTCACTAAACTGTCACGTACATTCAATAAAAAGAGAGAGATTGAAATTATGCCCAGAATATGAATTCGAAAGCTCTGATGGGTTTTATACAGAAAACTCTGAATCTAAACTAAATCTGTGGAACGAATGAACTGATTCACGGAGTTGTTTAGGCACGACAACATAATAAAATAGAGTGAGCATATCGAATGAAACTTTACTATAGTACAACTCCCTGATTTGATTCCAATTAAGAATTCGTTTATACTCAGCTTGTACACATCTGAACTGTGCTTTTGTGTTCTCGAAGGGTAAAACTGTTTATCCTAGACTTGCTTAATACTGAATATGGTAATTTACAACATGTGTTAAAGTGTCATCAAATAGACATTTGCGATATACCACTCGGGCCTAATGGGCAATGGTGGAAATTTCAACAACGTTGATCTTACAACAACATAATATCCACAAAACCCACACACATATGGGCATTCCAACCTACACATTGTGGGTCATTGTTGGACACAATGTCCTGTAAATGAATTTCAGTGCACTGCTGATTACACAAGTTCTCACAAAGCTCTAGACAATGGCAAGTCATTTCCTATAAGAACTTTCTGCAATGCATCATCATCTTTCTGACCACAGCTGCCATGTTAAGTTCGCAATTGTGGACAGCATAATCTTGTGTTTGAAGCAACCATGGATAAGTCTAACTTTTGCAATCCCATGCTTCTTTGAGTGCATGACCCAGTTGTGAAAGTTAGGTAAAGTATGAGGTTTCTTCAAACCACGTGAGCACATTTTACTGAGCTGTAACAAAAGACAAAACAAAGCACAATCACACTAGGAGATATTGAACCATGAAATTCCCAACTCTAATCAACAGTACTCAGATCATAACAGTGTGATACAACTCAATACTCAGATGTCTTCCTGAGTTCAGCAAAAAAAATCTGACAGACCAACAGCTCAGAAAAACAGAAGTGTCGAGCGCTCATGAACATTTTGTGGCTCTGAAAGCCACAGCACGTGATATCTGACGATCAGAGAGAAAAAACAGAAGTGAGATACAGCAGCGCTGGAAGGGCAGGGGCGTATCTGAATGAACAAACTTGATTCTTTGTTTGATTATCTAATGCTTAATTCTGGTGGTCCAGAAGAGAATGGTTCTGCAACACAGTTCCAGGCCGACAGAGCACAGTCCAACCATCCATTCAATCCATACTAAATTGGAAGGAAAAACAGGTGCCCACGGCCACAAAGAACATTTTTATAGCACAACTATTTCCTTAATAAACTCATCAAGGTGTGTTAGGTAGAATTTAGCAGAGTATTTAGTTCTTATTAACTTATTTGCCTTGCAGCGCTGACCGTTTAGCACTAACCTCAGTCTTGCTTAGGATTTGGAAAGGCAAGACATTTGTGGCCTTAATCTCAAACGTCCGGGGTGATGCAAACTATTTTAAAAACATGCATTTTGAAAATTTGGGTTTAGTTCCTTAAATGGGAAAGCAAACATGAGACCACCCATTCACACCCCAGACACCAACTTTTTAACCAACTACCCTCTGGTAGATGTAAAAATTCAAATCAATAAAAAATAAAAATCTCAATTTCTAAGTGACTACATGCTCGCCATCTATCGCAGGTTGTTTCCCGTCTCTGTGATACATTTCATGCATCATGACCCGGATAACCAGGATCAAAGTAACTGGTTTTGGGATTACCTGAGCCCAGAATTAGTCAATGCTGGAATCAAAAATCTGCAAATTGGCCAGTAAAAACAATAACACTATATTTCTAATAATATATTTAGAAAAATAATATTTTCAAATTTAAACACATAATAAAGTGCCCACACATAAGGAAGTGAGAAACTGTGTGTTCAGACTTGCTGACTTGCCACAACCCTAACCAGGTTTGAGCAGTTGGTAAACCCTGAATGAGTTTTATCAGGGAAGAACCAGACTTAATTAATTAAAAAAAAGATTGAAACAGGACAATTTAGTCTGATGATTGACCATCGCTTTATCCAGGTCAGGTTCATGATGGGTCAAAAGGGTGGAATCACTGGGTAATGCCATGCAGTAACACACACCAAATAAAACACCAATCCAACACCGACCCATCCTCCATAAACTGTGCAGCTGCATTGACACTTCATGTATTATAGATTTTGGCAAATTATTTACTTTAATTTTTAAAAATACTTTAATTTCATGCCTCAATGGAAACAGAAACTGGTCCTTATGAAAAGCTGGAACGTGTCCGGTGAAATGCTATGATATCTCTTTGGAGCTGAAGAGAAGAAACATGTCTGCTTAACACATTCTTTCACTAGACAATGAAAAAAAGCAACAATGCCAGAGCAACAACTCAAAACTTGGAGAGGTGTCCCAGAAAACTGGGCCAGCACAAAGTAAACACTAATTATACTGGATCAGCAGTTCTGAAGTAAACAAGCCTTGTAATTTTTTGGTTACACTCGAGTTCTCTTAAATGACTCACATACTAATACATTGTTAAGTAAGGAAAAACTCATCCATAAAACATTTTAGATGTATTTACATCTGGATTCCTCTCTTGGTAATTGTAGCGTACTTACTTGTTTATTAAAAAAAATTCAGTCATCATTGTGAAAGTCTGAGGCTTTCAGATGGACTGAGCTAGACTAGCCAACACCTGCTACACTACAGGATTTTACCTATAACTAACTGAAATTAGGTCTATATTTATTCTATTCTATTTTATTTAATGCCAAATTTAATATTTGTGTCATTTTATGGCCTCTGTATCATGTTAATGCCTGTTTTTGGTTCAGCAGGAGACCTTCCCTGTGCTCCTCAGCCTAGTGTATGGAAATCTTCAGAATGATCTCTTCTAAAACATAAGAACATTTATGTTTCTTGCAGAACTTTTTGGACTAACCAGCATGATTGGAAACAAACAAAAGCCCTGTAAATATGTGGAGAATCTTCAGTCATCATGATTTATCATCTACGAACAAACGTAATTCGAAAACATCAGCGCAAATCACCGCTATGATTGTTTTTAATAAAAAGCAGATTTAGTTTGACAAATACAATAAAAGAAGAGATGATATCCAGGATGAAGCAATCAGGCAACTGTGCTGAACAAGAGAGGGTCATAAACCAGATCAAACTTCATATTAGAGACTGTGTTTCATTTCCTTAAAATGAACTGAAATAAGCCAACTTTTAAGTGATCTAACATATATATATATATATATATATATATATATATATATACACATAACCATAAACTATATAGGACCAGAAAATTAATAAATGCTGTTTTGCTTTTGCCTTTCTTCATAGAAAGCTAAGTGCTATTAGATACAAATGCCTGCAAGCTGCTTTAAGCTTCTACCATCTATATTTTAAAGGTAGAATTTAGTAAAGTAAACTTTGTGACATAAGAACTCACATTAAAATACTTCATTCCACATACAATGAGCTTTCTGCAGAGCTAGTTTTGAAGATAAAATAAGTATTTTGGTTATGCAGTAAATAAATAAAGACAATGAATGATCACCTTAATAATTATGTGAATCACCAATTGTGATTTCATTTTAAATAAAACTAAAAAAAGTAAAAAAGTCTCCTTTGGGCTGCTTCCGTTAGGTGTCGCCAAAGCAGATTGTGATCTGCATTAATGATTTGGCATAGTCTTAACGCTGGATGCCCTTCCTGACACAACCTTTCAGATTTATCCAGGCTTGCAGTGGTTCATACATCCTAGGGTAGAGTAGCTTTAAACGGTTCAGCTGGCTGCATGATTTTGGACCATAGGAGGACACCAGAGAACCCAGAGGAAAGCCATGGCGAAAACCCAGGAACTTCTTGCTGTGATGCAACATTGCTAAGATAAATAAATTATAAATAATCGATTATTATCAAATTCAAAGTAGAGAATGCTTTAATTAAGACCTAATTTAATGGGTCACCATACACGATATATAATTTTTTTCTTATTGATGAGACCTGCTGTGGCACTAATCACAGATCGAGCATGGCTAAAGCTCTCAACGTCTTCATTTGTACACAAGTGTAGAGGAAAAGTGAAATCCCTAAACCAGCCAACCCGTTTCCCACAACATGATCAACACCCAAAAGTGACCAGATCCAAGAATCTCACTCCATGTGAATACTCAGCTAAAATCCGAGCCAGGCCACTCGAAAAGCTCTTTTATGCCACTCTGTGAGAATGTGCCTTACTGCAATAGAGTCCGGAGCAGCTCTGGACACGAGGAAGGGGCCGTTTTGGCTGCCATGGTGTGAAATCGAATAAATAAAAACGTGAAAGGGGGAGTATGAGGGGGAAAATCCTCTCTTTGTGGCTGAGGCCCAGTGGACGGAGACAAAAGACCCAGTGGCAGGAAGACTGGAGGGCTCAAAGAGGGGAGTCGAACCCCCCCCCCCTTCCCCCCCATCACTCTGATTCACTGTCTCACTACCTCCATTCCCCTCAGCCATGCCCACTGATACAAAGTCCCCTTTGAGCTCGGCCTCCTTGTCTCTCACTTCCGCTTTGCAGGGCTTCCCAGTTCATGGCAATTCAAGTTGCTTGCTGGAATAAAAACAATCAACTCTACTGAGAAGGGTCGACTCAATGCTATTATTTATGATTGGTTACCATCACCCTGAATCCACATTCATTTTTGTTAAATGACAATAAAACATATTTCCATTATAGTCAAAATAAAAAAAACATAAATAGCTGGTAAATACTTTAGCATAACGTTACTCAATACATCTGGGATCAACAACAAGCGGCAGAGGTTCAATATATATTTTTTTTTTCATTGTTGATTTACAACAACCCTCCCTATTTATCTGGGCCTTGGACCGGCACAACAATGCACTGGTTCATGCATCCTAGTGGATGTGTACCTTTAGGACAATTCAGTGTTTTCAGTTAACTTGGCTGCATGTCTTTTGACTGTAGGAAGTAACTAGAGCACTCGGAAGAAAGCCATGGCGAGTCACGAGGAGAACATGCAAACTCCACATGGAAAGGATCCGGACCAGCCCGCCTGGGGATCGAACCCAGGACCTTCTTGCTGTGAGGCAAAAGTGATGTAAGGAAAAGTACAGTAAAAGATGTATTATTATAAAAAATATTTTTAAATTATCCATGGCAATGTCTGTTAATATTAAGATATTAAAGAAGAAACTGCTTATGTGTTCTCATTATTGAAAGGTTTTTCAGTCCACACTCGTGAACACTAGGGGGCAGTGAGCACATGTGCACGGAGCGGTCGGCAGCACTAGCCACGGCGCCCGGTGAGCAGTTAGGGGTTGGGTGCTTTGCTCAAGGGCACTTAAGATGTGACCTGTCGGCTCTGGGAATCGACCCGGCAACCCTCCGATCACAAGCCTAATTCTCTAACCGGCAGGCCACGTCTCCCCCAATATTTAAGCTTCGTTTTCTATTTGGGGCAATATTTTAATAAACACTTGCAGTCGGGTTTTAAATACGCCGCTTGTATTGTCTTACTAAATGCATGAGGTTAGGAACCCTTACCAAACCTTTTAATGCATGTATATGTTTATAAAAACGTAGAAAGCCACAAAAGTCACATGACTAAGTACACGTGGATTGAATAAGCTGTGCTAAAATCCAGGTGGTTTTATTTAAACTCCTTCAGATACCAGCCTGGCTCTGATTTCAGATAAAAGTAGTCGTAACTTCAAGCGTATCTATTTCCAAATGGAATTATTCTATTATCACTGCACAATGCTGTAAACATTTCTTTTGTAGTTTGAGCATCCTAACCAGACTCTGATCAGTCAACATGAATATATGATAAACGGCCAAAAGTATTCACGCACCCATCCAAATGACTGAACTGGGGAGTTCCGATCATGTCCATGAGTGCATGAAAGCAAGCACCAAGACATGTAGACTGCTTCTACTGTACGTTTATGGAAGAACGTGTCGCTCAGAATTCCAGCGTGGTATCGTTAGAAATGCCACCTGAGCAACAAGTCCAGTCGTGAAATTTCTTCACTACTAAATACTCGGGCTGATATATCAAGATTTTACGAAATAGATATATTTTTAAACATATAAGATGAGACAATATTGTTATTTAACGAAAGACGGACCACGCCACCATCCACCTCATGCGTAAAATGAAACAAAGGCCTTGGTTTGACACTGGATGATACTCCGCTGGTGATGTCAGCGTGTTTACAAAAGTGGTTGTGGGATTTGTTGTGGAAACTAGTGGACATTACGGTGGAAAAAACTCTTTCTTAACCAGAAGCCGTTGGTGGGTTGATAAAACCGTCCGTGACGCTCTGAACTTTCGAACCGCTGCCAACAATGTGGGGCTCAGCATGGTGGAATATAAAGCTGCGTCTTAGAGAGAAACTAGAGGCACAGTTCCAGCAGAGTTACTCTAGAGCATATGGCAGGGACTATGGACGTTCACGATTACAGAACCCGTCCAGACTGGTGAGTACGGACGCATCTCTGGCAACCGAGCTGAACATCCTGAATTCTACACTCGCTTCGAGGTTGTAGCCAGTGTGACCAGCCCATGGACAAGCAGCTCATCGGTGCATATGCCAGTAGTTAATTTTGGGCAATGTGTCATGTACATCTATAGCAGGATTTTAATAGAAGTGCCATTTAGGACAATAGTGTGTGACATTTAGGACATGTCGCTTAAGGGCCTTTTTCTTATCACCTTATGGAAAGAAAAAATATCAAGATATTTCGTATAAAGTCATTCAGCTTTAAAATATCGAGAAATATTTTTTGGTCCATATCGCCCAGCCCTACTTCCAAAATCAAATGCATCGTTACAAACAGTAAATCTTAACCAAAGTCCAGTGAGTCTTAAAGGAACAGTCGCCATTGAAAAGGTATCTGCTCCGACATGTGGTGGCGCAGATAAGATCTGAGGGCAGATCGGAGGGCCATCTGGAAGGCGTTTGGCCTTCATTCTCGGAAGAGCGATTGGACTCCAAAAGAAGTGACATGAGAACCAGGGGGTCATACACGGCAGGAGGTGGAGAGGAGTGGGGGTAAATCCTGGTCTCACCGCTCAGCCTGGCCACACCGATTTATATTGTAGTGGTATCTGCTTAGCTGGTCAGGAACTAAGGGTTATCGGTCACGTGTGTAAACAAACTAAATTTGCGGGGCAATGTTCCTGTGCACACAGTGGTAAAAATTACTATTGACCTATTTTTCGAGTTTAAACCCCAAATATGTGGTTATGATGAGTGAATGCTGGGCTGCATCTGCCGGAGATGCATGACAGGCAGCAGTCAATCAGCCTCAATGAATAATGCCCCCGGATTTGCTGCTTTCAAACCTCCTGACGGGGGTATATTTCACTATCCCAAGCCCTGTTGCTAAATTTATGTTAATATTTATGTTACAAAATAAGTATACTTAGCATTCAAATGCATGAAACATTATATATTGCTACAAAAAAGTAGCTAAAAGCTAAAAAAAACCTGCAGAAACAGTTTAGGGAAGGCTCTGGCCTGTTCCGGCATGACTACACCACTGTGATCAAAGCAAGCTCTATAAAGGCAAAAAGCCCAGTCCTGACCTCACATCTTTGGAATGAACTGGAACAATCAATCATCAGTGCCCAGTCGACAGAGTTTAGCCTAGTCGAGTTTTGAGAAATCAACTGAAAGATCGAGTGTTCGAATCCCAGCTCTGCCATGCAGCCACTAAGCTCTGAGGATGACCCGGTGCTTCAGCTTCTGAAACCAAGCCGAGATATCCAAAGAATATACTGCCTGTTGTTACAGCTGAAAAGATCAGAAGTGACTACTTAAATACTATTTGTTTTTTTTAAAAATAGGATGGCATATAAAGCTCATGGTTGGGTGTCCAAATACTTCTGGCTCTTTATCAGGGAAATTATTAGGCTTCCAACTCATTAACTGTCCTGTATTTAGGCTGCTAGAGAAAACCGTTAAAAACAGTAATCAGAGTTGCGAGTTGACCCCGGCACCCTGGAGCAAACACTATAAGTGGTAAAATGTCAAATGATAAAGAGATCATTGGAAGGACTGTGTTAGGTTATGTTATATTAAAATGAGGGGTTTTTTCATCCACTAAAAATAAATAAAAACCCCCCATGTGTCTGGCATCAGGGTCAGGAGAGAGGCGTGACCCATCATTATGAACATGGTTTAATTTTCTTCCACTTGTTATTCCTCCCGCTGAGCTCTAAACGATTTCCATTATACAATTCATTTTCATTATACACGAATTAGCTTAAGTGGGCACGTGATCCACTCTGCGGTCTCTTAAGGTGAGCTGTGTGAGATACTGATCTACTTAATTAATTAACCATTTCCTGATGTAATCAAAATATCCATATATTAGCTTATTAACTACCCGATCGGCACTTAAGTGAATTGCTGCACCAGGCTGACAATAACCAAACATGTACGCCAAGTCATGGTGAAAATAATTGATTTGAATTTGTTCAGACCTAACCTTTAGAATCCTGCCTGGCTAAAGGAAATATTTTGGAGGACTTTCCCTGCTCACCTCAAAAACACACAATAACGAAGCACTGGTTACACCACCCGTGTGACACCGGAATGGTGTAGGTTTCAAAGTTCTAGATGTGCATGATTCTTGACCCTTTCAGAACTTTTTCTACCACGTCATTTCTAAATGTATCCCAGCATGACAAGTTACATCCGCAGTTGTGCTTTAGACATTAAGGCTTCTTCTGAGTGAGAAGAGTCAACGTCACCCAGTTTGGGTTTCACCCTCACCAATTATGGTGGCTTACATGTTGAGGAGGAACTGGAAAATCCCATCCATCTGTGGCCTGCGAATGTCACCGAGATCTTAGGGGTCTGAGCTACCGTGGGAGGCCTGTGGCCTCCAATTGGGGGGTGGAGAATTCCCCCAGGATGTCTTAGAAATTCCTCTGAGCTCACGCAGTGAAAGAAGCCGGCAGGTCAGCGGACTCCTGTTTACTGTTGCGCCCTTTGCGATACGTACCAGTCCATCAGCGTCTATTGTCCAACATAGCAAGGAAAACATTTGCTGAGTTTTATGATTGTCCAACAATAGAACAGAACAGGATTTGTTGTAATTGAACAAATACAATAATTTCAGGTTTCTGTCTTGCTGGTGCCTTGTTTTCGCTCGGTGACAGTTGCTGATGGATCATGTAGTGTGAAAGCACCACGAATTGAAAGACTCCCGCAAACCACAGACTCATTCATGTAGTGTGAACTGTACAGTGATGACGACTTGGAAAATCATGTAGTGTGCACTTGACATTAAAGATGTGTATATTCCCAAAGATGACCATCACTAATAGTTTGGGGGTGCTTTAAAAACTTATCACGTCATACCATTTTAATGTATCAGCTAAATCAGGACTGCAAGCTCCCTGAGGCACGCCCAATTACTTCTCTTCATGTGCTCATTAACTAAGCGGGCTGTGCTGAACAGTTTTATTGTGGCCATCAACACGTATGCTGCCTGTTAGAGCTGGCCTGTCAACTGTAGGTGCCATTATTGAAAAGGTAAGAAGAAAGTGCTGCTAATTACTAGTCAAAAGCACATAAATTCATCCTTTCTTTGTGGCTCATTGATTTGAGTTTAAAGGATTGGATGCACATGGCCAAGCAGCCGCACCCAACACTGAGACAACCACGGACAATGTAGGAGTCAACTTGAGTCATGTAGTTATTATTTAAGCCTGGGAGCTGTAGAAAGCAATTCTACTAAGTGTTTTCTTTATGGTCGGTTAGTCTGATAATAAATCCACACTTGGTTGATGTTAGGTAAATACTACTGTATTAAACATACTACTGACAACTCTTGGCAAGCCCAGACCATCACAAACATTTACACACAATTTAGTTTCAGTGAAGAGATTTAATACAGGTGAAGTTCCAACCTTTAAGCATTAGGAGAAACCACTTCCTTGTTCAGCATGGCAAAGTCCCTGAGTACAAATGACTCAGTCGAGAAATATTTGCCACATCCACAGAGGAAGAGACCTGACCCAATCAAGCACCTTTGGCCTTTTACCCAAGCCAATCCTAGAAGAACTGTTTCCAAAGACAGCAGGAATGGAGAAAAATATACAATTCAATTGCCATGGTTTTGGATGATAGGTCTGGGTTTCCATAAACATATTACCATGTAGTGTATGAAAGTTAACTTGAAAACAATCAAGCATTATATGACCTTTTATCAACAGTAAAACAAAAGATGTAAAGTTCACATGCTTCTAGAAGAAGGACAAGAAAGGTCACCATAAAAATTACAGATATTTTGGACAATATCCTCAGAACATGGGGATGCATGGACCAAGCATACTGAATGTTCCTCTTATTTACTCTGTATCCTCCAGTATAGCTGAACCTCAGTCTGCATCCCTGCTCACAGTCTGATAACAGTAATAAAACAGGGCAATAATACATGACGACCTGTTTGCAAAGGGTGAGTAAGCTCAGACAGGTGTGACCAGGCTCTTAATGAGGTTGTAGCTAACTAGGTAGATCTGATTCACTCAGTGGTGCCCAGGTAAATAAAAAGGAAATGCCAAATGACACATCCCTATGGCTACATGATGCCCTCATGAAAGGTGTAATAACACTATATTATAGGAATGTAATGATGCATTACAAGCTCCATAATTTTAAAAATTGTTCCCGTGTCATGAATCGCATCACATTGTGGGTAATGTTCATCTTAACATTCCTAATTAACACGTTTAAAAATATATATTTTTTCAATTCATTCTATCAAGTTTTAAGACTTAGATGATGGGATCTAAACAAACATTCACGACATGTAACATGTAATTATGCACAATGGTTATGAAATAAGCATTGGAATGCATATATTTGTATGGTGGCCATATTGTTTGGTGGGGGGTGTAAAGGTTTGGTTTACGTATACATGTAATGATTTAAACAGAGGATTTGTTCCAAAGTGTTAAGGACTGGACATAAAACAATTATTACCCAATTACCCCACTTCTATAACAGCTAGTGTCTATTAAAATATGCATTTAACATGGTCATGAATGTTGGTATAATTTCCCTCAAATTGTTTAATTATAAAAAACAGATATTCAACCGAATACTTTTCTGCCATTATTGTTCTCGACATGGCAACTTTTCAATGGCCTTATTATGACGACCTTTCCTCTTGACATTAGGATCAGAAGAATATAATAGTTAATTAACACCTACCAGCCCTTTGGCAAAGCAGTGATAAATTGCAGATGTCCCCATCAACCCCCTACTGTGTGTAACTACATACTGAGCAACACTTCAAACCCAAACGTTCAATTCAAATGCCAACAATGTCTCGTTCAAACCATTTCTGGGACTGATCATTTTTTTCTCAAACTCGAAGCATCCGCTAAATGTCCGCAAGTGGGCTGAAAGAACATGGTATCAAACAAACAGACTAAGTACAACTGATACAAAAAACTGCTGAGTCTGGCAGTTCAGGTTACTTGGTGAGGTCACATTCCAGCGCATCCGAGTAAAGACAAAGGTCCGAGCAATCAGAGGGGGGTTTATAATGCCTGCAGCCAGCAAGACTAATACATGTAATGCCTACTTCAAGAAACACCCACTTGAGAGGTATCAGCACACCAGAATGTTGACCTTAAAGCCTGTCAGAAGTGCTAGAGTTGGCCACCCTAAATGAACTATGGAAGGATCAAGGTTTTTAGCTATCCATCAAATATTTGGGTGGATTAGCAGGCTGATGAATAGATGAAAGTCAGCAAAAAAAGTCCAGCACACGTCAACGAAGACTAGAACTTTCCAGATTTATATTGATCATAAATTCTATAGCTCTGTTAGTGCTAATGGCAAGATTATATATGAATAAATGTTGTAAAAGGTCTAAATCAAAGGCAGCTTGCAGAACAGAACTCATTTGACAGCTTTAGTGCAG
>JAYDZG010000002.1:6485276-6495578 GCA_034509265.1 Microcambeva bendego
AAAACATGAAAGTCAAAAAATAACAAAAGCCTTCAGCAAAAAGTCAGTTTATTCAGAGTTATCACCGAATCACCCCCAACACCCCCCCCCCCTGCCCCCTCCCTTTAATCAAGTATATTAGACAATAAAAGACAAATATAATTTCCGAATATAACTGAGCTTTGTTATAGCGTAAACTTTATTAGAATATTGTGCAATTAATCAAATGATCTATTATAACAACGACAAGTTAAGACAAAAAAATCGTCAAAGAAGCCATGCTAAACACATCTGTATAGAGGCCTCCATCTAGTGGCCAATATCCTACAACACCCGGATAAAGAATGCTAGCGTGACAACTTGGGGTTAATATTAAATAAAAACTATTTATATATTCACTCCAGCTATTGGTCATGTATTAATTAAACGTTGTACAAGGCGTGAAAGGCACTGTATGTTAGCATCATCATCTATCTAGCTTGTTTGGTATACTTTATTGCTTCCTGGGTATTTTTAATTGATTTTGTCAACTGTGTGTTGAAATGCTAATATTAGCTAGTTTCGGCAAACTGTAGTTACCATCGAAACAAAAATATAATTTGTTTTGTACTTCTTGGCCACCGTAACATATTCATATTTAATAATGTATTGGCTTGGAAGCCACTTGGAACACTTGGTGTCTCCTCTAAACAAGAACTGGACAGAGTTTACATTGATTTCAGGGACATGACTGCTCACTCATGCTTTGACTTACTAGCACCTAAAAGAAAATTGGCTTGTCCACCAGGTGCATGAAACCTGAGTACCTTGTGGGGAAAACATTCATGTTCTAAAGCAGGTTTATCCTAATGAGGGTCATGCTGGGTGACCCACCACCTGGAAAAACTGGCCATGACGCAGAAACACATTTTGGACAGAGCTCTAAGAGCCACAGTGCATCATGTGATAATTTGAGGTACTCTTTTACTCACATCTGTAGTAGACAATCCAAATGGTCATGTTCTCAAGGTGGTAGACTTCGGGTTCTGGAAAAAATACAACACTGGGGTGCAAGGTGTAAACCTAAATCACCATGACCCTGATGCTATGTGACACCAACTACTAATAAATTAAACATAATAAATGTAGGGGGTTAAAAGTTTGCTATCCATCAACTTAATTCTTCCATATCTTGCAACAATATCTGTACCTGTAGAATGTTGGTGGGAATTTTGATTCAACACAATTTTAAAAGAAAACATTTCAGGAAGGTAGGGTGTTTAATATGTTTTATATTATTAATTTCATTCATATTCATTCATACATATTTAAATAACTCAAGCCCATTTCTGAATACTGAATATGTTCCTCTTCTTCTTGGAAAATTTCAGCTTTGAGGAAACAACCTAATAAAGGTTTTTGTCCAAAACAACATCCTATTTTAAAACTGTGGGCGTTATTACAGAGCCCACTATTCTCCAGCTCTTGTCTGAGAGTCGAGATTTCTTTGATAGAATATGTGATGATTTAATCAAAAGTGCTTTATGAGGTATGGTACTAAGTAAGGTACTGGTATTGCAAAATTGAGTCCACTGGATTTTAAGGCTTTTCAGACTTTTACTTCATTATTTTATGATCAATCACAAAGGCAATTAACCAGAGCACCAAACATGGCCTCATTAAAATGACCTAAGAAAGCATAGTTTAATGATTCTTGATGTCAGATCTAAGACCCACATAGGTGGGAGTTCAAGTGAGAAGATTGAAATTGAAAGCTCAGAAAGGTCAAGAGCATTAAATGAGTCTGCACAGTGAAGGCTGGAGATTCCACCACCATGGTGTGAGTCACAGCAAGGTCATAGTGAGGATTTGAACATTGTGGGGGGAAGGTGAGGTCCATTAAGTTTTTGCCATACCAAGATACATACACAAAGCTAGTGAGTGGAAATGTTTATTTATAAATAACTTTTACATCAGTTTATTTTGGGGGGTGGTTGAGCATATGTTGAGAATGTACTGAGGGGATATTATTGTTATTTTGGCTTTCAATCAAATCATTTAAAACTCAAAAGCATCCTGTGCCCACTTTATGAACTAGACCTATTATTTACTGTATGGCAACTGTTAATCAAATATTTAAAAGTGAGTAAATTATTTAAAAACTATTTTCTACATACGTGTACCTGCACATACCTTCCGATTTGTCTTCCAGGTAGCCCAGTAATGTGTCTCATGGCTCTCTTACTACTGCATCTACTATGCTGCATCCTGCTGTCTTCGTCCACCCATTCATTAACCATTGATCTGGAAGATCTGGCCTCTGACAACACAATGGTCATCACCCAAAGTTCTTCATGTAGCACCACCTGTGGCCTGGGCATCCGTACCCAGCAGCTCTGTCCTTTGGAGACCAATAACAAACCTAATAAAGAAGCATGCCAGGTTCGACATGTCCAGTGTTTGGATAACTGGCAGTGTGGCCTTAAGATTCACACCATTACTGCAGGGCAGCGCCTCGAGCTGGACTGTCTAGAGGAAGTCATGGAAGCCATGGGCCACTTTGCCTTTGTAGTGTCGTGGCGTTTTGCCCGCGGGATCATCACTTCAAATAACCGTCTCTTCTCCAGTCATGCCAATCCAGGCTTAGACAGACTGATTCTGGACCCTGTGAAAGAAGAGGATGCTGGGACATACTGCTGTGACGTGCTGGATCCCACCTACCACAGGGTGAAAAGGCTGTATAATGGAGTCAAGGTTATATCTACAAGAGTGATGAGTTTGAATTTTACTAAGGGCTTGAGTCAGTGGGAGAAGCCAGAAGGTCATTTGGAAAATGGAACTGTTACTACTGGGAAACTGTATTCAAGCAGCACAGTGAGAAACATGATGCTGATAAGTGTGTTCACATCAATCGCAGTGGCCATGGTTGTCTTTCTGGCTCTGTATACGTTCACTTATTGGAAGAAGCTGAAAGAAGGAGTTGATTTTCATGAGGGTTTAGGACATCTCTAATTACATTTGGATTAACTTCCTTCCAGCTTGAAATAAAAAAAAGCGCAATAGAATGTTGCCTCAACTTGTAAATTATAACATGTTTTTAAGGGACAGTCTGAAACCATGGGCTTTACCAGGAAATGCCGAAGTCAATTAGCTTGCTGGCATCGAATAAAGAATTTGATTATATTCACAAAACATGATTCACTGAAGGGACATATTGTACTTTCTTGGTTAAATGGTTTAAGATAGCCAGTCAGCCAAAACACACACACCAGAGTTGGGATCTTAAATACATAAAATTAGGTGTTTACGGCCTGCTGCCCTTGTGTTTGAGAGGGTGTGGGTTAACTTTTGTTCTCTTTGGTTCAAGCAGAGGTTGGTTTGGAAAAAGAAGACATTAGATGGGAGATAAATATTAATTTCATTTATTTTCACGAACTGGTTCATCATAGGCTAGATTCCAATGGATCTAGCATTAACAGCATAATAGGCTCCAAAAAATAATTTACAAATGATTAATAAAAGAAATTTTTAAGCTGATTTAAGCCCCACAACTGCCAAGTTGTCATTGTCAGGCCTTAAACTCCATTTTATTCATGCAATTTCCAATCGGGGTCAAAACACAATGTTTAAAGACTAGACCAGGAGTAGTCAAGCAATGGCTGGCACACTAATGGGATTGGAGTAAAAAAAAAAAATAGTTCATGCTCAGGGCGGCACCTAGTTGGTCAGATCAGTCCTTTCCACACGTCATACAGTCAGCATACATTTCATCTTTGTGGACAATTGCAGTTTCTTTTCATGTTTTGGACATCACCTCCAGAGAAATATCACCAAAGACCAATGCTGTCAGTCTTATACTTCCAACTAAACCTGTTAGATAGCAGAACATGCTGGTGTTCTAGCCCCCTGGGCAGCCACAACGCAAATAATTGTCATGACATTTGCAAAGTCTTGTTACTCTTCTGGATAGTACTCATCTGAAAATGCTGAATGTGGTATTACATGTCTCGGCTATTCTGTGTCCTATTAAAGAGAAATCAGACATTTGATACACTGAACAACACTAACAAATCAATAAATAATGTTCAACCGGATGTTTTCTCTGTGCATCACACAATAAGCATACACGATGAGTGTGCAGTACACAAAGTGTGAATAAACACCAACAGAAGTATTACATTGGAGAAAAAAGCACTCACGAAAAAGTGTTTTCATTTATTTTAATGTGCTCACCACAAACTCTCTCAAACAAACCAGTGCTCAATAAAGTGAAGCTAAAATCTACAAAAACACCCTAAAAACTTATTAAGGCAGAGAGAGGCCTAACTTCACCATCTGACAGTAGAATGCAGGTTTAATAAACCCAGCAGCCATATTTAAATACAGTAAGAGCAAAAGCATGGTCTTATTTAGAAGAAAAAAAACTCCTTGCCCAACAAAACTCTTAAAAACATTAGAATAACAGATGCGGGTTAAATAAATACGCCCATTATCCATCCCGATGTAAACCCTTTAAACATACAAACATACTTTATTCCAGATAGTTCTAATACATATAAATAATTAAAAAGATCTGATGAGATGCACCCAGAAATAAGTCGCAAATCAACCAGTGTTAGAACAGCATTTAACAGCTTACTGTGTGTATTGTTCCATCCAAACCTCCAAACCATGAACATAAAACATGTGCACCGTTCACTCATTATTAAACATCCCTCCCAAATTTTTTTTTGTTTTTAAAAGATTGCAGTTTAGTGAGTCACCTGCTCACCCATAACCACCGAATGTCAAATTCATTCCTCCTTGAAGAATCTTTGCAGTACAAATTAAAACTCCCTAGAAGACATAAAATTGCAAGCATCTCAAAGTTAGTGAAACGATGCTCAAGAACCTCTCAATAATGGTATTAATATGCAGCAACTTCGCAACAGAGGTTTCCCTAGTCTGCCATTCACAGGTCAGGGTCCTTCATAGGAACAGAATGGACCTTGTTTTTGTACTTACTTTCCATAAGTAAACCATATAATATGCAAATACTTAAACTGTCAGGTTGATGTGGCCACAACAGGTATGGGAAGCACTGGGTTGATTTTCATTTAAAGGTGGAGCAGTCTGGGTCCTTCTGGTGTGCAGTTTGCATGTTCTCACTATGTCACTAAGTCTATCGGAGTTTCCTCTGTGAGCTCCGATTTCAAAGTCCAAAGACATGCAGTTAACCGGAGCTACGAATATTGTACTTACTGTGTGGGTGGGTTTGTGCTGTGATAAACTTCCTTTCTTTCAGCCACTGAATCATACCACTGTGACCTAAAATATGGAAATTGGATCGTTTATCTATATATATTTTTTACTTAAATAAATATTTATTCACTTGGTCAGTTCTCACTCAGTGTTTTTGGGACGAGAGAAAGGAATCCGAGGACCCGGAGGAAACCCACATGTAGACAGGACGTATGCCAGGCACTCAACGCATTAGCGAATGCGATATATAAAACTAGAGCATTTTAAAAGCCTATACAATTAAATAATGCTTTCATGATTCATCACAGCAGCATAGAATTGATTAGATCCTGCTCACGGAAGCCTGCTCACTATGGTCAGCCAATCTCCTGCCTTCGAAAACCAGCAATTTCAGCAGTCAGACAGCCCATTTAGATTACTACCAAGAGCCTGCTTTCTAAAACTAAGCTAGAGCATTTTTGAAAAGCTTGTAAAAGCGGAATCATGCTTTTATGATACTACCGCAGGTTTGCATTCGTCAGGCCATACACCCTTTTAAAAAAAAAAAAAAAGAACATTAAACATTAAAACCCTTCACATGCCCGTAGTCGAAGAGCACGTCTATCGACTTACAATTTCCAGGTAATTCAGTCATTCCTTAATGCGCAAGTTAAAAGAATCTTAAGAAGAAAAAGTGTCTCGATTAGTCTTCACATAGCAGGCACAGCAGTAGTGCGTTATCGCTAGGGCGGCAACCATCACATTTTCCAAATATTTAATACGGACACCTAGGATGAGTTTCAATTAATGATCTGATCTTGGTAAACGGCAGAACGCAACTTGACCCTCCACACTCTCATTCTGTAAACAACAGCGCAGTGGTAAAATATGTTAACCCACTAGCACAGGGAGCATATTCCAATCTCACCAGTTCTTTTAGCTGGTTGTCAGAGGAAAGGACATCGAACAGACTATCCATTGATGGTGCATTAAATAAAGACAGCTGCAAAATAAGGGCATGCAGTGTAAAAAAGATCCCGTCCTGTAAACTGAGTGCTTAAAACTTCTCATAATTTAAAAAATAGAACCTAAATAAGACAGTGTGAATTAATCAGCAATGTGACCAAACGTCATAAACTCTGACCTAAGGACGGACATCCTGGTAATTATCGTTCCTAAGGCACTATCTAGGTGGAAGAACAGAAGGGAGACTAAACCCTGCAAGATGTGCACTACCTAGTGTGTAGTACATTATGTTGTACCATATGTAGTGTACAGATGTAGAAGCATCAGCAATGAACATTATGATCACCAATGTGGTCAAGTTGAGTGTTGTTGAAGACTCACAGTGGATCTTCGATTGCATTACTAGTTCAACATGGTTTTTTATGCCGGATGGCTTTCCTGGCGCAACCCTCCTATTTATCCGGGCTTGAGACCGGCACTAGAATGCACTGGTTTGTGAATGCTAGAGGTTAAGGTGGCACCCAGCAACACAGTTTCAAGCCGAGGAGTTCAGACTCTCGATGCTGTGGGAGAATAATAAATTCATTTTTAGCCATAAAGCCAACCAACGCTACAAAATATCGGCCAACAACGAGGTCGACGTGAGGCAAAATCTTGCTGACGATGTGAGCTAAAAGTTAGAATTCAGCCAGACGTGAGTCTCTTGAAATGTGTAGAAGCTTAAACACCAACTGTAAGCCTTACTGTTTAATCGAATTGTAGCTCGAGTTTTAATTTTAATTTATTGCATTGATTGGGGATGTAACGAGTCACCAACAATCGATAAGAATCGATTCACTCGGGTGATTCTTTTAAGATGAATCGATATTCACTTTAAACAGCAGATGGCACTATATTTTTCCTACACAAAATGCGACTCTAGTACTTTAGGTAAAGTTTGTAATGACCTCAGAGAAAGGGATACTTCTTTTTTTTGAGTGGAGTGTATCACTACAGCACTAGAATTGACTAAATATTGTAAAGCTTTTACATAATTGGTTGCAGCCCTAGCAATTACATCACATGATTTCAAAAAGTTCTCTACAATGCATAGGACTGAATTACAATCTACAAGTCCCTCTAATCCTCAAACTGTACAAGGTCTTAAGAAGTTTGGACACCCTCGGTCAGATCAGCAGACGATGAGAGCTGACAAATGCTGCATATAAGACCGTGAACATTCATGCATGTACTGCGAGTCATACAGGAATGACGAATAGACAATTATCGTCCCAGCACTTACAATTTTACAAAATGTGCCATGACCTATACAGACATGATACATCATCGCTAATCTTCTTAAACTTGGGATGAATCCGGCTTTTTGAAGGCATGATCTGAATTCATCAGCAGCTAAAACTATCAAGTCTTTGGTAAAATATTGCTGTGTTACTAAAGTATGCTTTTTAGCATTCGACCGGAAGACTTAACGTATGGAATCAGCAACACCAGCTACATGAGTTTGTTTCCAAAGAAATGAAGGGGGGAAAAAGTCAAGTAACAACTGAGCCATATTAGGAAACATATCACAGATGTAGTGTGCATCAAATATGCAGTATGTATTTCTTATTAAAAGTTTCTGCTTAAGCTGGTCCACAAAGGTTCACTTGGTCATCTTGAGCTGGTGTATTATGGAAATGTAACATAACCTTCGGTTCAGTTCACAGGACTGACGGCGAGATTTTGCTGGTATAAAAAAAACTGATCATTGGGACACATGTGCAGTATAAGGTATAAGGCAAGAACTCTTCCTGGCTATCACCGGTCCAGGCTTTTAAAGAGTACAGTTTGCATAAAAAGTCCCTTTCATCATGCCATTGCCAAAAATATAAAGCATGTAATGGCAAGTATCTAGAATCTATTAAAAGAGCAGGTAAAAATGGAATTCAAGCATTGCTCTCTAAACCATTGTAAAGAATATATTACATCTGCTAAAAACAATCCCTGGTTTGAACAGGTGAGTTAGAAGAAAGAGGAAAAATCCCAGCCCATATGAACATCAGCATCTCTGATATAAAAAACAGGAGCAAATTCTACACGCTTAGCCCAAAAGAAGGCTATGAATCATTTCAGCTTCTATGTAAAAGCTAAAAAAATAAAAACTGGAAGTGCTGGAAAGGGGAACTACTCACCACTCACCAGTGTGGGCACGCCGGAAAGGGCGGCTTCAAACCGGGATGACAAATTCTTAACAAAGAGAAGCAATTGTACAAGAAAAGAGAGGAAGAGAGTTTATCGTTTCCCTAATTTCATATATGATGGAATGGCTCCTCGGGCGGTCAGGCCCTCAAAACGCTTGTATGTGTAGTTAATGAAGACCCAGTCTTTGCTCTTCAGATCTGCCTCACTGTGGTTGGAGACTGTAGCTGTGGAGAGATCAGTTCAAATTAGGGTGGCAGATAAAGCAGCCAAACATTCAATTATAATTCAAATGAAAATCACCGTTTTCTGACAGACGGCATCCAGTCATGCTAAACATGACAGAATCAATCATAATAATTTAAAATAATACAAATAAAATAAAGTAAAATAATATAAAATGCAAATAATCGGATCACAAGCGGCCACTTGAGGGGGGAAATGGATAGGAAAAGCTTACACAGCAGAGGGCACTGACGCTATATACATGGTTGCCAAGTTCGGGGTTTCCCAGGCAAATTGGGCTTAATTCTAAATAGTTTTGTCTAGTTTGTTCAGTTCAGTTCATTGCCAACCCCTTATCTTAATAAGGGTCGGGGAGAAGTGCTGGAGCCAATCCCAGCTCTTCAACGGGCACAAGGTACATGGTAACACCCTGGATGTGGCGCCAGTCCATCACAGGTACTTACAGGACAATTCAGTGTCTCCAATCAACCTGGTGATTTTGGATTGTGGGAGGAAACCGGAGTACCCAGAGGACACCCCCACGGACACGAGGAGAACATGCAAACTCCACACAAAAAGGACCTAGATCGCCCCACCCGGGGATCGACCCCAGGACCTTCTTGCTGTGAGGCGACAGTGCTACCCACTAAGCCACCGAGCCACCATTGTTTAGTTTGTACCCACCTCAAAAATGAAAGGTTATTAGGTAAATGAAAGATAATCACAAATATAGTATTTTATTTGTCTTGAATTTCTTTAAAAGCGGGGGGGGGGTAATATTGTGAACCCAGTATGATAATCATTGCAGTAAACAAACACACATCAGTGCAGGGTAAAAGCAGAGTAAGAAGGTTGCTTGTGTTAATGCAACATCATTGATTCAGCTCACTTGTTGGTTGAAGGATGTCGGATTCCGGGAACTCATCGAAGTTGGAGGTGTCGTCGATGCTTTTAATCTCGATCGGAATGGCAGCAGGTCTCTCCCTGTCAACCACACGTTCTGTATTTAGACCAAATCTTTCGAATGTTCAATACACCGGTAACACATACCGAATCCTGTACTAATTCACTACAATGTTTAACTAGATTGGGAATAGTATTAGTAGTTTTACCTGATATGGTCATAATCGACTCCTTCAAAGAATGGATTGGTCTTAATCTCTTCCACACTGTTCGCCCCAATTCTGTTCTCACTTTCACAGCAGAACCTACATCACAACATTATCTTCAGAAACTAGGCAGAACATTCTACTCACTTCATGTCAACCGAGTATTACTACTGAATCGCTTTACTTAATTTGTTTCTTTTTTGACAATTTGCATTGATTTTTTTCCTATATTACATATTTTTGCACCCAGAGTAAACTGTAGGTCCTTCATTTCAGTAGACATCAGGGTGACAATAATACGGTCTCTCACATCTTCACTTTTCAGTAATTGTGCAAAACAAACAAGTGCAATATGTAACAATAAGTGCAATGTACATACATCGATATAAAATATACAGTACTGTGCAAAAGGTACACAGACAGATCATTTAAGAGATCAATAAGATGTTTTGCCCAATAAAGCAACATGTATACTCATAGTAAAAAGTAAGAGTTTCTTATTCTGAATCAAGTAGTTTAGTAAAAGTTACTACAAAATAAAGTTAGTAAAATAAAGGCTTGTGAGTTTCTGGTGGACATCCCCAGGCAGCTCATTGATCTGATCAGGTCCATCTCCAGCAGCTCACTTTATTTAACATCATTAACA
>JAYDZG010000002.1:6626219-6637141 GCA_034509265.1 Microcambeva bendego
ACTTTATTATTTATTGATGATAGTTAAAAGAAAATCTGTCCCTGATCTATATTTTTATAGACAGACAGACAGACAGATAGACAGACAGATAGACAGACAGATTTTTAATCTAAAACTTTAATTGGGGACTTTTTGTACCTTTTCCTTGAAGTGTACCAAAATAAAAGTCCTTATTGGTGGTTGAATCCTAATTTAAAGGCAATTGTACAACTAAATTAGTACATTCAAAGCTTTTCGTGTTATAGTGATATACAATTATAATATACAACCATGTAATAAGCAATTACATATTTGGTTTAAAAAAAATGCATGACTAAATTATTTCTATTGAATATTTCTTTACTTGTATTAGACTTTTAGTGATGTACTTAAAGAATAAATTATGTAATATAATAACTACTTATATTGAGTGGAATATATATGTTAAATGACATTTTACATAATTACATTTTTAAAGTACATTGTTACATTTTAGTCAATTATAACTGCACATTAGTGTTTTGTAGTGAAAAATCAAGGCTTTTTTAATCCATGAGCTGCAAGTGTGTATAACCCCAACCCCCCCCCCAAAAAGAAAAAGGTGTACTATATATGTTGCCCATGTACAGACACCATTTCTAAATGCTGCTTATGTTGGGATTAAATTAGCTGAAGCAAACATGTTGTCATTTGAAAGAAACAATGTACAAATTTATAATATAGATGCAATTACAAATAAATGCACTTACTGTACTCTGCTGGTAAAGGTGTGGTTGAATTAATACTGGTCGAATGATTTCTGATGGCTGGGTTAACCCTTTTATAAGCATCCAGCTGACATTTAACTGGAAGTTTCCCTTCTCATGAAGGTGTTCGGTTGCTTTAATAATTTTGTGTAGGAAGATTATTTTGTAAACAGGAACTTATAGGGCCCATCTACATTTATGTTTTTATAATACACTTCCAACAGTCGTTACATATAGTTTATAGTATTATATTAATGAAATACTACACTGTGTTTAAAGGTACATATGACTTCCATTTGCACTGTGATAAACAAACTGTTTCATTTATTTCTTGAAAACAGATTTATATAACAGCTTTTAAGGGCAGAGAGCCTCTATGTATTTAAGCTTGTCAATAAATTGTGTCTTTAGTTCAATCAGGTTTGGAATGAATAAACAAATAAATACTTTTCCTTGAATCTTTTGAAAGACTTTATTAAGCTATGGTTTCAGGCATCTTCTGTTATTAATACCCAATTCTGTGACCTTCATCGGAAAGCATATGGAAAAGGCCATTCCGGGGCATTCCATAAAATAAAGTAATTAAAAAAACATACAAAATAACCTTTTACGTGTTTGGAAAGTCCATTTACGATGCATATGACGTGACACTATGGGCGGGAGGATGGTGAAGAGAACAGCTTTATGTTCATCTAAATCATATGTCAAATTAGTTGAGAAAATAGCTTCATCCTGTTTTTGAACAAATTGTTCTCAAGGCTCATGTGTACTGATGTACTTCTCAAGTTCATAATCATGAGATCCTTGAGCTTTCTCAGCATATCATCTTCATGTAAAATCTCAGCAAGAACATGATAAATTGTCACAATTAAATATATTTTATAATGCATGCTTATCAATTGATAACATACTAAAGTACATTTGACAGTTCATAGCTTATGGTCTTAAATAAACAGAAAAGAAGCCCTAAGCCTATTGAACACAACACAAACGTGTGTGAATAATGATTTCAAGTAAATAATAAGTGTTGTTGTATATAAAGGGAATTATTTTATCTGTATCAAGGGAATTAATGGTATAATGTTAATATGTATTGTCGTTAAACCCAGACTCCGATAAACAAAGCTATAGTAAAGTTTGACATGGAGAACAAAAAAGATGTCAGTGGAGATGGATAGATGGATTATATTTTATTGATCAGAAACATTTCTCAGATTTGTGTCCCTTTATGCTGATACATGTATATTGTAAAAGAAAAACTTTAAATGATTAGTTACCAACATATAAGATTCATTTATGTCATATTACCTCCAACAAAGTTGATTTAAATAGCTATAAATCATTTACTTTTTTCTTTCCTAACCCAGCCTGTGCCAACAGTGTGGTTAACCGTGTTTCCTTAGAAACTGGTTTAGGTTTAAAGAAAAGTAAGTAACCACAATAACATCATTAATCATTAAAAACTCTGGTTCTACTAAAAAAAAGTTTTAACTTGTAATAATGGACATCAACTTTTAATGTTTCTCTTACTTTTCTGTCTTTGTAACTGCAATAAGAAATTAAGTGGTTCACAAATGGAGAGCTTAAAATGACAAGGTAACTTTTTTAATGAAACATGTTTTGTTAGACTTATATATTAGTCTAGTAAATTTGACATAATTTTTATTCCTAATTGCCAGCAACATATCGAATATTAGATCTTTCTTAAGATGTGTTACCTAGAGTATGTAAACATGGACAATACCCAGTAAAATATTTGGTTTTATTCATAACAATTTAATTTAAGAAATTAAACCTCTTGCTCACAGACTACTGAGAGTGAAGACGTTTCTTATACATACAGTACATACATACATACATACATACATACATACATACATACATAAATTACTGATTACACCAATTTCTTTGTGAAAGGGATTCTTTGAATATAAAACTTAATCTTAAACTTTAAGCACGTGAAATTAATCTATTATTCAGAAACTCATTTAAGCAAATAAACCATTTCTAATGATGGTCATGCCAAACATAAGAAGGAAATGAAGTTTTCACTACCACTTATGTTAATTATGTGATCTGTATTTTTTCTGCAAAGCAACCAAGATTGATTTAAAAAGGCAAAACAGAAGTTGTCTTTTTAAATAAGCTTGTAGCTAGCAAAACCAAAATCATTACATGTTTAAATATTTGTGAGCATGTACATTTTGAAATACTAAAATAATTTCATATATGAGCTTTTCAGAATCAGAATTACTTCATTTCACCAGGCTTGTACATACGAGGAATTTGCTTTGGTGATAAACATAATAATACACATAATCATACACAGTAGTTGCACATGTAACATATTTAACAGACCATACCTCACATAGACTGTTAAGTTTTTAACCAAGGGAGCAACTGGTGTAAAGAGTTTTTAAAGGTCTTTGGGGGGGAATTGCATGTCTTTGTGTTTGTTTTTATTGTCCTTACACTTTTGTAGTTTTAGTAGATTTTTAAATGTACTCTGCATATTTTAATGTTGTATTATATGAAGATTTTTTATTTTTGGGCTTTATTAGGTCTTTTATTAGCTTGTTTTAGCTAAGGTTTTTTGGGTTGTCTGGTTGCCCAGCATATGTAAGCCATTGTAACACTTTGATTTGTTTTCTGTAAGAGACAATCCTCTCCGATCATTCATTCATTCATTCATTCTTTCATTTGGCATCTTTGGTAAAGCAAAAGAGGCATTTAAAGATAATTACACAAACACAAAAAGAGATTTAAATGTATTCTCTCAAGACTCGATGGACCAACTCGCACTCCTTGTGCCACAGCACTGCTGATAACTTACTTTTGATGCTTCTGAGTTTATCATGCAGATGATTTTACTGCGTTTGCCATTTGCAAAAAATATAGATTAAAAAAATATTGGCCATTGCATATCTAAGCAATAATGTCCAAACTTTTAGCCACTTTTGTCACATTTATTTCTGAAACAAATAGTTTGGTTTTCCTATTTCAATTTTGTAAATATTCGCTGCCCATTATAATGCTGTGGCTTATCCTTAAACCACATTCAATTAGAGCTTTCAGGCAGAGATGGATAGTAACAAGCCATGCCTACTTTGTTACACCTTATGACTAGTAACTTTGTAAAAAACTAATACTTGTAGGTGTGGTAGAAGATCCTAGAGCCTTACCTGAAGTAGGTTTGTAAAAAAAAAAAATCAATACTGAATGTCATTCAGCTATGCATTTTTACATAGAAAATAAAACCCTGAGTAAACAGCGTATGGAGCAAAATGGGGAAAAACATTTAAGAGAACACAGTCCTGAATATAACAGACTATCATTAGTACAATTTTAAGTAATCAACACATAAATGACATGACTAGCCCATTATAACAATGAATCGGCACTCTCAAGCTAGCAATCAAACAAGCTGTGTAAAGTTAATCTAGCATAGCTGTGTTTAGTCATTTTGCCTGTATTTGTTTAGATCGTATGCATTTCTTTATCATTATATTACATTGAATTTGATTAATAGGTACATTTTGTAACACTGATTTGCGTTTATAGATGGATTGTATTAGTAGATCATTTATTTTACTTCAGTAAGTTTGTTCACTAAACTAAAGTTTGTTAATAAATATTTAATTTCCATTGTAAAACAATCTGAAATAATTTGTTGGATAAAATCAAAGACCTCAAGCATTCTTATTCTTTGTGAAATATTTTGACACAGACATTTATACCTAATGTCATTTTACACACACACACACACACACACACTCACACACACACACTCACACACACACACTTTATTTTAGTGAAGTGTGTGATTGACAAAAATAAGCAGCATTGTTTTTCTATAAACTAGAATAGGAATAAGAAGAGAATAAAACAACGCTGCTCATTTTTGTCAAATACACACTTAGAAATTCTAAAGTAAAAATTATAATTTTGAAGTGGTCTCTTATTTTATTTCCACGTTTGTGTTCTATAACCAAGTATAACCATCATTGAACGTTATTATTATTATTATTATTTTAAATTGTATTTTATGTTTTCGTTTTGTGCAGGTATCACCATCATCCTTGTAGTCGTCTTCTTATTCTTCTTAAAATTGAAGGTTTCACATCGTGGTAATATTCGACCCCACACCTACAGACATTTCGCATGTTCTCTAATTAATAATCCCCATTTAACATTAAAATCACTATACAGTTCGTGTATGAGGGACATGACACGTTCTCATGCTGCTCCTGGACCACAAGTGTTTAAATGACCGAGGGGGGCGTGGAAGCCCCCTGTGTAGCGCGAGCAGGGGGCAACAAGCCTGCACCACCAGAAATACTCTGTATTCTGACCGCTGGAAAACGACGAACACGCCACTTCTATCTAAATTTAGACTCACACATTCTGGTGAGCAGTGAAGGTCTGTCCCGCTGAGGCAGTGTGGCAGTGAGAAATAGCCCTGGTGACTTTAGCGACCCTCCATTGCGGTTATGCTGGTCTGCACGTTCTGACAGCGCCACTGCTGTAAAGCGGCTTCATCCGGGCCAGCGCCGAACCCGACTCCACACAACCCAGGATCTATGGCTGAGGGCAACCATTTCTTAAACATCCCCCACCAAGAGGGTCTATTTACCACCATCAAGAGCGGTAGAAGCGACGATCGGCGCGAATGTGAAGTCGAAGACGAAGACGATGACGAAGCCGAGGAAGATGTTCGGCTTATTCCGCGGTGCTCTCCGGTCCCGAGAAAGCGCGGTGCGTCTATCATAGACGAGACTGCTGAGTACATGCGGATCCGCCTGGTCCTGGCCAGGAGAGTGTCGTTCGCAGATGCTTCAGGATCCGACCTGGCAGACGTGAGAGAGTTCGTCCCGTTCGATTCAGACGATGAAGACGAAACATGGGAAGAAGAAGAGGAGAAGTTGCGCAGATCGTACCAGGAGCCGGTTTACAGAGTCTGGCCCGAGATCCCGGTGCGCACTGGGAACGAGCTGATCCAGGCTGTCCAGGCTAATAAAGTAGAAGTGGAGAGTGTGACAGCTGTACCGGACGATCAGCTGGCTTTCGATGTGCTCATCTGCGTCCTTAACGTTTCTTACCACAAGTCCGTCTTGGTCCGGTCCACCACGGACGGATGGATCACTCACTCCGAATCTCCAGCGCACTATGTACTAGATTCCAACGATGGAGACACTGACCGGTTCTCATCCAGGCTCTGGTTCACAGAACCGTACCTGTTTAACGGGGCCAGAATCGACTTCGTGGTGCGCTATGAAACCCCTGATGGCGAGTTTTGGGCAAATAATTTAAGAAAGAATTATTCAGTGTCCCTCCTGGTCTCCTATGAAGATACAAACCAGGTGAAAAACGTTGCAGAAGATCGAGATATTAGGGGCATACTGAAGCCTCCAAGAAACAGGTAAGGACTGTATTTGATTGTGTGCGAGTTATAGAGCTTGAAGGAACGTTTGCTGTCCAAAATGTTCATGGTGCAGAACAGTCTCTGTTGGGGTTACAGGCTCCCGAAACAGAATTAAAAACTTAGAAAGGTGGCCAGTAATATTGAACCCATCAGGATGTCAGTTGGGCAAGAAGTCTCACAAGAAACTGAAAGTTCATCTGCATTTTTCTTTGTTACAGGTTAAAACAACGTTTGACTTTAGGGTATATAAAACCTGTACTTACCTCTAGTTTAACCCATAATACAAGCCAAACCATCTATTCAACTTAAAAATAGATATATTATTTTAAACAAATGCTTTACCAATCGGCTTATCGTTTGCTTTCGTTCAACACGAAGGGTTTTGTGTTGTTTTCAATGGGTAACAGTAAAACCGAGCAGAACTTAGTTTAAATGTGGTATCCTATATCACAATAGTCAGATATGCTCAAATGTCCCTAACAGATTTTGAAAAGCATAAATAAATAACTAAATAAAAACATATGACACTTTGCTTAATGTTACTTTGTCAACCTTCCTGTCAGATGTTTCTAGGGAAGTCCGCTTTGTTCCCCAGTTGATTTGATATCTTATATGTTCAGATCTTTTAATTTTGAAATAATATAAGTATGGTACATTTGTAAATACACTATCCTACATTTAGTAATTGTTACCAGGTGACCTATACTAATTACCAATGTGACATTTTGTGTTGAGGCTCATACATGAGTATCTTATGAACACTTGAAACACAGAAGTTGGAAGGTTATAGTCTAGACTAGTCTAGTGATAGTAGTCATGGCCATGGCCAGTGGCTGGAAGCTGACTGGATGCTGGCTGGTACTGCTTTTTGGGTGAGCTCATGAGTTCAGATGAACCTTTTTATTGAATGTTTTTCAATCATTTTTCAAAAGCTCTGAAAATCATCATTAGACTGTAACATATATAACATATTTAAAGTACACAATTGTTTTGTTGTGATTGTTGCCTAAATGGAAGGTGCTAACATTTAACAAATTAAAATAATAATAATAATAATAATAATAATACAAAAAAAGATACATTATAAAATAACCATACATGTTATTCCTTTTTGTTAGCATTTAAAATGAAAAACCCTGGTGTGAACCTTTGATAATGAAAATACCTTTTACTTTTGAAAGCATAGCTGCTAGTGTTGTCTCCTCACGATAAAATGTCTGTGTCTTGCCTTGGATTGACTTTGTTATATTTAGATGTTTTACATCATTCGGCCAGACTCAACCCAATCCTAACCAGAACAAAGCGATGGTAAAAGCAGACAATGAATGAATAAATGAAAGACTTGTACAACACTTCGTTAGTAAAGTACATTGTGTTGAATTAATAGTATCTTAATATTAGTTTTGAGCTGTATAACTGTAGGTAAACTATTCTATAATAAATATTTTTCTATGGGTTATACATTCATCCAACAATAAATGTAGAACCGACAACACAGGGCTTTTGAAAGAGCTACTCACCTACTTTTTTTGACACTGGGTAACAGTATCAGTCTGAAACTGTCAGCAGCCTTCGACTGGAACAGATGTGACATACGTTATCTGATCCCCAGTCATATTTTATTCCTTGAAAGTTGGTCATGTGAAACCTGAAAATGAACATAGGTTGTCCTTCTTACACTTTTTGCATCACAACCTTGCAATGAGTAATTCATCTTATTGCTCTGATATGTGTATAATGCAATATGAAAATAATGGAATTAATGTACACAATAAGATTATCCAGCAACAATCTAGGGACTTTGGAACTTTTGGAACATGAAAAGAGGAAAAACATTGGTAGAGCAGTTCATTTAGCAAACTAGTTTATTTATTTCTCTTTTTTTCTGATCCATTCTATATACAGATTGTAATATAATGTCTTTAATTGTCATTAAACAGATGTACAATGAAATTTCTTCTTCACATATTCCAGCATGTTTTTAAATCTGGGGTCAGAGCTATAATATGACGCCCCGACAGGGTCAAGGATTTTGCTGAAGGACCCAACAGTGGCTGCATAGCAGAGCCTGGATCTAAACCGCCAATCTCCGTCCGTCCCTAATATAAATTATATTTTCACTTTTTTTTCTCCCGTTAGGAGTCGCCACAGCAAATTGTGATCCACATCAATGATTTGACATAGTTTTTTATGTCAGTATGCACTTCCTGACACAACCCTCCCATTTTTCTCCGGGCTTGGGACCAGCACTACAAGGTTTATGCATCCTAGGTACCTATAGGACAATTCAGTGTCCTTAATTACATGTTTTTGGACTGTTGGAGGAAACCCACATAGACACGGAAGAACCCGGACTGGCCAGAACTTGCTATCCACCGAGCAACAGGGCTTCCCGCTATTTTGTTCAGTTACTTAAAATGTATATGTTCACATTTCGCTGACTGTTAAATGACATGCCTAAATTTGATCCAAAACATGAACCAAAAAATAAAGAGGGTAAGACATTAGTAGGTCAGTAAACTAAGATTGGTACTAAGGTTGGTAATAAATTCACATACATATAACCAGTTTACAATCATATTTAAACAATGTAAAAAAACATCACATGCCACTCAAAAGTAGGGCTTAGGGGGCATTAGGGGGGTTAGAAAATAGGTCAAGGGAGGTGTCACTTTCAGTGCTGGCACAGACAATCCTTACTCGACCTTTTTGGAGACACTGCTTGGTAAAAGAAAAGAGGTGACGAGTAAAAGAGAAAAACACTACATCCACAACTTGTTTGAATGAAGTGAACTAATGATTCCTCTATTGTTTATTTGATAAACACATGTAATTTGTTTCAGTTTAAAGTCAAAGTATTGAATTTATTGAAGAGCACTTTATTCTCCAGCAAAGTTAACTTCTCATCTTTTGACCTTTTACCAAATGTCAAATGATATATCTCCCTGAAGACGGCTGAAAGGAAAACAAAATGTTCTCCTCAGTTTACTCAAAGGACCAAATCTCATTCCACACAAAGCATAACTCATGCTAAGTAACTGTAGAATTGTATTCACTTGAATATAAACACTGAGTTAAAAGTGCTATTATAAAAGCACACAACCACAGTATATATAACTCATTGCTGTTTTTTTGTTGTTGTTGTAAACTGTAAGTAAATCCAAATTCTACATTCATTACACATCATGATACATGTTGAGGCACTGAGGAAAACTTGCTTGATGGAAGTTAATGATTTATCTTTTTCACATCTGTATATGTATTATATGTGCTTTATGTTTTACTTTACCATGTTAAATATTCTTTGTGATGCGGGTCACTTAATACAATAAATGTTTCTTCTTATATAGGATGGAATATGTCAATGACCTCTCTCAGGACCAGGATGAAGGTATGATCGGGGTTGGGTAGAGTATTCTTTATGTATTTTTTTCTACACCCCATTTATCCTGTGTACTTTGTCAGTTACATATCCTTCATGCTGAATAAAGGCCACATACTTGTTCCTCCTCCAACATTCATGAGGTTCATGATATTCTTTTAAAATAAGAAATTCCATGGTCTAATGTCTATGTTAGCAATTATAACTGACTACAACTGAAGCCATGAAGCAAACTATGAAGCTGAATCAAATCATGAACAAAAAGCTGCTAAAACAGGTTACAGTGTTCACAGCTAGGTGAGCTTTATGTCACCATAAGAACAATCCAAGAAAGAAACCCATGTATTAAAATCAGCACCTTAAAGCATACCTGAGGTTTGTTGCTGACCACACGACCAAAGAAAATCAGTTACTGGGGCTTTTTGGCATAACAACCTCTATGACCACAACAAGGCTTGGTTCTTGGGATGTTGTACTGTACTGATAGGGCATTGACGGCTTAGTGGTTGAAGTACTGGCCTAGTAATCAAGCCCCACTACAGCCAAGTTTCCACTATTGGGCCCCTGAGCAAAGCCCTTAATGCTAAATTGTTTAAAATCATGTTCAGTAATTGTATGTTGCTTTGGAAAAAATGTAAATGTACTGTTTGTATGATTTTAAACAGTGAGTTTTTAAGTAAAAGGTTACCTTAGTTACCTTGATAACTTACCTTAATCTTCAGGACTGTCTATCCTAACAGCTGCAACCATATGAATTCATAATAAATTACAGTAAACATCTACCATTATTTTACGCTATGCATATACCACAGTTTACATGTATATATTGTCCTGTGAATTTCTGTAATTTGTTTAGTCAACAGTGAATGTTGTATGTATGGAAGAAGTAGTTTGTCGCTTATCTACTATCTATCCATCTATTCCATTCATCCATCTGCTCCCGTACAGTGCACTAATTTGTGCATCCTAGGAGCTAGGTACATATAGGACAATTAAGTGTCTGCAGTTAACCTGGCTGCATGTTTTTGGACTGTGGGAGGAAACTGGAGTTCCATGAGGAATCCCATGCAGACACGGGGAGAACATGAAAACTCCACACAGAAAGGACCTGGACCGCTCCACCTGGGATGTAACCCAGGACCTTTGAGGCGACAGTGTTACTCCCCATGCCATGATTACTTTGTCAGGAAATGTGGATGTATATAATTGTATTTCTCAGTTTATTGGCTTATTGTTTTATTTGAAAATTCTCTATAAACGTTTAGATCATGCTTGTGATAATATCCAATAAAACATTTATTGATTATAGATGACTTTGTCAGTGAGGAGAGACCAGCAGGTGTGTCGGTTTCTTCCTGTATTTGTCCTTGCCACAGTCGCCCTTGGTTTGCTC
>JAYDZG010000002.1:6645020-6657260 GCA_034509265.1 Microcambeva bendego
TCGTGACACCATTTTATCAGAGAAGCAGCATTAGCAATTTGAGCTAGTCTGTTGGATTGGATCACATAGGGCCTTGGCCACCCATGACCCTGTTGCCGGTTTACCACTGTTTCATCCTTGGACCACTATTGATAGATTATGACCACTGCAAAGCTGCAGTTGTGGAGATGCTCTGAACCAGTTGTCTAGCTATCAAAATTTGGCCCTTGTCAAACTCACTCACATCAGTACGGCTGCCAATTCTTTTTGCATCAACTTTTAGGATGAAATGTTCACCAATATCCCACCTTCTAGCAGATGCTGTGATGAGAGAATCAGTGTTATTAACTGTCAGTGGTCATAATGTTATGCTTGATCATTGTCAATATGAATTAATGGGGACTTACAGGGACATGAGAATTGTTTTTTTCAAAACGCATATGCTTTGTTAGTGTAAAATAGTTTTGCATTCAGTATTGACCACCAACATGATTACTAAATCACTTACAAACACAACACTTATGAACTTATGAACTAATCACCCATACTTACTGCACACCATGAGTGTAAAAATGTATGGTTTGAATAACATTAAATTGCTTTCTGATTGCCAGACTGTAACACAGTCTGAACTTTACGCTCCAATTTTAATAACCTTGATATTAACCTGGTTTTTAAGGGTCTTCACATGATGTGTCTCTCTTGGTATTTGTTGCACCCAGACATGTTTTATACCTTCAGTTATGCAAACGATGGTAATTATGTTTTGCTTTTTTACCTGGACAGCTCATTGAAGCTTCAGCAAGATCTTAGGTAATGGGCACACTGCATTCTATCCGTCTGTCACCCAGTCGTCCGTCTCAGTTTATGTAACTTGCATCTTGTATATCATTGTAATTTTGCTTTCTTTTAAATCTCAAAATTAGTACACCGAAGCCCTGATTTACTAAGATAAAAAACAGACTCTACATGTTATCAAAGAGTATGTAATGTGTGAATAATTGTTCATCACTTGAAGGAAAAGTATCACTGTTGCCTGGGTTTAAATCCCTCTAGCCACTAGAGCTCTTTTTGTTTGCATTTTCTTCCAGTGGTTTCATCCTACAAGTAGAAATACTTGCAGTCAGGCTATATTGGGCCTGACCAGGTTAAAGTGATTGTCCAGGCTTGGACACTTCCCAATGGCTAGGTGGTTTCTGGGTTCATATTTTCTGGAGTAGAGACACGTGGAAGGCATCCACCAAAGTACATCCAAATCTGTAAAGGACAGATTTGCTGTTAAAGCAAAGTCTACATTGCTTCTGTTTTTTTCTTGCCATATATACCACTGTTACTTTTAGGTTTGGAGAATCAAATTATGTGTTCTAAATAAGCTTGCATTGATAACAGTTGAAATTGTGTACACTTAATAATGAAGGCAAATAGACAAACCAGGTCAATCATGGTTTATTGCTTTCAATGCAATAATTTTAAGTGTGTTAGCACAAAAGGTTTACATATTTTTGCAAGCCTTTAGTAAATCAGGGCCTACAAAGAGTTACAGTAAAGTGATCCTTTTTAAGAAATGTATAGGTACAAAATTAATTTTCTTGCACCAGTTAGCTTGAAATCTCTGGATGTGTCACATTTATATTTCTTTTAGTCATTTATTGTTTCAGTGTGTGTAACCATAGCATGCTTTACTGTGGTATATTAGTTAAGTAGACAATCTACATTTCACATTTCAAAATTCTCACTTTGAGAACAGTGAATGCTTTTTTATCATTCTCTCTTCCCCGGCTTTTTAAAAAATTCTATACATTGCAACTCACAATGTTCTGGAGACTTGGTTAACACCTGAAAATAACAAAAGATGCCTGCTAAATTTAATTCAGAAAGTCATTTTACCCCAACTTTTTAAAAGTTTTTAGTGCACGCTTGTAGATTAAAATGATTCTTTCAATAGTAAGGTTTGTGGAAAGAGAGTAATCTTGTTAAAGGCAATATATATTAACACACTGAACATAATGGTATTTTACTAAATTTTACTACACATTGTCTGTAGACTATTATTGCTAATGAATACTCAAATGCATTATTACTAGTTGTAGAAATTTTATAGATGCATACCTGATATCAGAAACTGAGTTGGTGAAACACAAGCATGAGCAGAATCATGTAGTGTTACTAATACTGTATGTTTGGTTCATTAGTACTTACATAGACTATGAATAATATTAAAGACGTGAAAAAGTAAATGGTTCCTTTCCAGTTACCTCCATGATATCGCATATTTATTATAAAGAATTATTTAAGACCAACAGACAGTACTTTATAAAACATTTGTAATCAACCAGTTCACCAAATTTGAATTAAAGGTTTGATTCCATCCAACTTGGTGGTATACCCATCAAACTGCCCCCCATATGTTTCAACAGGACCACTGCAAAAAAGTACATGTAAGCTTTGTTTAAATGGAAAGGGTTACCAAGCTACAAATGAGCCCTTGGTATGCCAATAAGAAACACCAAAAAAGAGCAATAAAGGAAACTTGAACAAATCTGCTTTAAACGAACCTGCTAAAAATAGGATTCCACAGTGGGTAACAAGAACAAGAGAATCGTTTTGAGAATCACCTGACTTCATCAAAAAATAACTTTTGAAACATTTATGTAAAATACAAAATTATTGAAACAATATTTGGTATTTTTGATTCTGTGTTTTGTTAATATGCAATATCAAAAGTGATCAGAAAGGGACTGTATATAGTGAAGCATTTTAATAGCACATATATAAAAGACATTATATATTCTGCTGTCCATGTCTTTAATATAACAGCCTGATCATTTATTCACAGTTAATGCTGAGAAATGTGCCTTTAATATCTTGTAAACGGCAGTGAGCATTAGTAATGGTGGACAATGGTAAGGATACATTTTGCCGTTTGTCTAATCTTTTAGGCTTCAGATCACCACCACTCAGAAATTCTACTGTGGTTTTTATTAATACATGTTTTTAATGTATTGTTTTTTTCCTACAACCACATCTTTAAAATCATTGAGAGCTAATCACGATGCTCCCTCCACCACAATTCCCAGATGGAACACATTGCTTTTGTTTACCAATAAAAACCATAAAATAAAACCATAATTCATTGTTCAGTATTACAGAAAAAAAACAATCATTCATTGAGGGTCATTTAATAATTGTACTTCTGCTTGCAGATTGCTGAGGCTCAATCTGTTTCTTCTAAAACCTCCGAAGACCCTAATCCAGCCGACTGGAATCTACAGGTTTCAACCACAATACAACAAACAGACCATATACAAGACATAAGCCAAGCTACTGACTCAGAATTATTTTCTGAGAGCATCTCAATTTCTCTTCAGAAATGTACAGATGTAAGAATTGGACCTCTTGATAACCACTTAACAGCTTACCCAGACAAGCTTTCTGAGGATTCTGCCAATTCCACCCAGTGCTCTTCTGAAAATCAAGATGAAGCCCTGTCAGATGTTACAACCCAAGTGCCTTTTGCTGTAGGCATAACCTTACCAGTCATGTTTTCAAGCACACAATGTATGGATGAAGATCAAAAAGAAGAAGAGAATAAGGAACTAACATCAGCAGGTGCACAACTCCAAGACCAGGATAGTGAAAAACAACACATTGACAAAATAAAAATCTCATTGCCTGAGCTACAAGAATCAATAGAGCCATGTACATTTAATGAGTTTGAAATCCCCAGTGCAAATAAAGTTGAAGATTTCAGTCACAGCACAGATCACATTTTGGTTGATGACTCTTGTAATCATTTAGTACAGCCCGAAATGCACACACATCATGAACTTGAGAAGCAGGAGCAAGCAGATCTTGGGGTTGAGAGTCTCCAAGTACATCAAGAAGAGGTACCAGTTATTGCAACCACGAGTATGTGGGAACCATTTGAAGTGACCCAAAGTAATACCCCAAAAACTTCTGAGATGGACTTGTCTATATATTATGAGCAAAAATTAAAGCCAGAACTTGAGCCAAGTGAGTTGGCTGTGGAGAACATCACATCTCTTATAATGGTCAACATTAATGAGTTGGACCATACAAGCAAAGATGAGGAACATATCACTTATGACACAGTGCATGACTCCAACGAGTCACAAATGTCCATTGTAGAGATCCCCAGAATGGATTCAGAAGAACATGAGGCTGCAGTCAGAAGGGACATAGATCAAGAGGAGCAAGTAGGTTTAGGGGGGGAGGATAATTACAAGACATGTCCAGAGAAACTAACAGACATAAATATTTGTAGGCGACAAACAAAGGTATTGACATACTTTGAGCAGAGTTGCATTTTTGAAGAAAGTGTTGCCCAAAATGTTTCAAATTCTGAAAGAACATCTGATCCAGAGCTAACTGAATATCCTGAGCAAACAGAGTCAGAGTCTGGCCTAAAGGGACTTGCTGATTTTAAATCAGAGGACACAGATACTATTGGAGAGAAACCCAGAATCGATTCAGAAGAAAATAAGGCTGCAGTCAGAAGGGACACTGATCAAGAGGAGCCAGTAGGTGTAAGTGAGGATAGTGACAAAAAAAATCCAGAGGAGTTGACATACATCAACATTTGTAGGCGAGATCCCCAGGTACTGCCACACATTGAGCAGAGTTGCACTTTTGAAGAAAGGCTTCCACAAAATGTTTCAAATTCTGAAAGAACATCTGATCCAGAGCAAACTGAATATCTTGAGCAGAGAAGAGAATCGGAGCCTGACCTAAAGGGACCTGCTGATTTTAAATCAGAGGAGACAGGTAAAGAGGAGCTATTAGGTATAAAGGGGGATGAGTACAAGCATTGTCCAGTGGAACTATCAGAAATAAATATTTGTTGGAGACAACCAGCTGAATATCCTGAGCAAAGAGAAGAATCAGTGTCTGACACAAAGGAATTAGCTGATTTTATATCAGACAGCAAATCTCTGGCAATGGTCAGTGCCAGTGAGTTGACCTTTGTCAGTAAAGAAGAATTTAATAATAACACAGGTCATGACATCTGCTTTGAGGAGTTACAGAATAAGTTAGTGGAGAAACCTGAAGTACAAATTGAGAAACATGATGCTTAGGTAAAGATGGAAAGAAGAGAAGAGACACGAGCAGATCTACAAGGTGAGAGTTACCAGGCAGAAGAGGAGAATGTACCAGACTTAGCAAATACTGGTGAATGGCAACCACTTGAAGTCGACTACCGACAGAAAGCAGATGACAAGTCTGACCAAGAGGTATCATTTGCCATTTTTAAGTTCAGTGAGACGACCTCTGCCCGTGCAAGCAATTTTAAAGAAGATTTTGGTCAGAGCACAGGTCATAATATCAAGTATACTGACTTAAACAATACCTTAGTGAAAGAGCCTGAAATGCAAACACCACTTGTAGACGACCATTTGGAGCAGACAACAGAAACCAACGTCTTCCTAAGTTTTTCCAATCTCCCAACATCTTACCCAGAGATATCTGAAAATCATGGGCAGCTACAAAAATCAGGATCTAAACTTGAGCTGGATGTCTTCACAAGAAAAGCCGAAATTCCATCCGAGGAAATATCATTGCCTACATTTCTTTGCGAAGCAACAACAGTATCTCAAGATTTTTTCACCACTGCTGAAGCAGTGTCATCTGAAGGTGAAGACGGCAACTCTACCTCGACCCAAGAGGAACTGGAAGACTTGTCCTTTAATGAAGAGTTTGAGTTGTTTTATGAAGAACCTGCTCCACGTCAAAAACAAGAGGATTTGAAAAGCCCACTTCTACTGCCCAGTAAGACCTTACAGGCTGCTTCTGCCCAGTGTAATACCATCAAGGGCCAGGTTCTGATCCCTTCCCTTGTAGTCTTCAGTGCTGTTGTGTGCTCTGTGATTGGGTTTAATGAACCCATTGTCTTTATTTTTGTGGTTCTTTTCCTGGTTTCTCTCTGTTTCTGATTGTTTTTGTCTCGCTTCTTATCATTGTTTGTGGTATTTCTTTTTGTGGGGTACTTAGAAATACTAGACAACTATTATTTATGTAGTGTTATTTTTGGAAGCTGTGCCTATGACTATTAATGGTACCACTGTGATTACGGCAAAGTCAAAACTGCCATGTAATTATTATAATTGCTGTATTTAGCTGTACAGTTATACATATATTTAAAACAAAACATAGTTGCACAATTTCATGAAGCTATCGCACAAGTATAAATATTGTCTATAGTATTTAATAAATCTAGCACATGTTAATTCGATTTATACACTATGCAGTCGTGAACTGTGAATTTCTAACCTCGGCCCTCAGACCTCTGTCCTGATCTGAAAAATGTAGCCTAGTTTACTGTGTCAAGTACTGCAAGAGTTGAAAAAAATAACATAATGCAACTGACAGTGTAAAGAAGGTTAGTAAAAAAAAAACAAAATAACTAATTTACTAAGCAAATTGTTCTGTGTATCCACAGTAGGCAGAACTAAAAAATAGCAATAACAGCCAACACAGTTAGAGGGAAGATATGATTGGTCAATGTTTCTGTAATTTGGAATTTAACTCTCAATGAATTACTTTTGCTTCAAAAGTTGGACCAACAATTAACATTCTTTCCAGCAACAACAGAGGCAGAAAAAATGACAAAGGAGGGGTGTCTAGAAAAAGATTACAACTTCTCCTGAATGTTCATGTAACGATTTGATCTGGTACGTTGACTACATCATGAGGTTGGTTAGTTGAACGTCGATGGAAAGACAGCAGCGGCAAGTTGTAAGTTGTATGGAATTACAAGAGTAATTCAGTCACACTATTGCAGAAGACAAAACTGAAGTGAGTTTTTTAGGACATTTGAAGAAACCTGATGGCTTATCCTGTTTGAGTCAGAGAGGAGAGTAACTGTGTGTTCATGAGGAGCTTGAACTAAACTGCACTAAAGTACTGACTGTATTCAAGTGTCCATGTTCTCCCAACACAAAGTATATGCAGAGACTTTTGAGCAGCCCAGGTGGCATGGTGGCTTAGTGGGTAGCACTGTCACCTCACAGCAAGAAGGTCGTGGGTTCGATCCCTGGGTGGGGTGATCTAGGTCCTTTCTGTGTGGAGTTTGCATGTTACTCTGAATACTCCAGTTTCCTCCCACAGTCTAGAGAAATGCTTTAAGATGGTAAAATATTACAGACTTTGCTTTACAACAAGTTGTTGGTGTGTGTTTAATGCGGAAAAAAAAAAATACCCAAGCATCGCAGCTAACAAGAGGATTCACTCCTTTTAGTGCTGGTAGCCAATAACAAAGACCTACTTGCTGATTCAAAGCATAAAAAGGTAGGCTTTGTTTTTTCCTTTACTCAATAAAATCCATTGTTGCATCGATTTTTGAGTTAGCTGAAGAAAGCCAATTGTTAACATTATCTAATGTTGCATTGATTTTTGAGTTGGCTAAAGAAAGCCAATTGTTAACATCTAATGTGAACTAATGTAGGTTTTTCATGACAACCAACCTCATGATGTTACATGCTAATCTAGAATAAGATGTTGCTACAGTTGTTTGAAAAATGTAATTTAAATTACATCTTATATCTACTGTCATTGACTGTTAAACTTGTAAGGAGTTTGAAATGGAACTCCATCCTGTATTTATGTTAATGACAGCTATTGTCCGCTTTAATTTAACCCCTCACATCTTAGCAAAAACCGAATAGGCAGGTAAGAAGGATGTTTGGGGGCCTTAAATTAAATGCTGATTGTCAAATTATGAGTAGATAACATTAGAACCAACTGTAGATGCCACTTTAATCACCATTTCTATTAAATCAATGCCCAAACTGCCATCTGGCCCCCCAAATCATTTCTTTCGATCTTATTCATAAGCAACAAAAATGAAACCAAGAATGAAACCAAAAGTGTGTAAACATTTGTTAAAATCCTAATTAATAATAAAAAAGATCTTTATATTATTTTCAGCAAAGTACCATCTAAGAGGGAGTTAAAATATTTACATTTAAGGAACTCCTTTGTATAACAGTTTTGCCATGTAGATTATAAGGGTGATATTTATTTTGTGTCAGATTGAAAATGAGTATAGAGCAGTGTTTTTTTGAAAAAATGTCGATACCTTTAAACCTTGTTGAAGCCTAAACTTAAATACCCAGCTATGAATGCTAAGCGCTCAGAGTTGACTCACTTTATGATCATAGTTAGAAACAGTATGGAACAGGAGGACAGAACTTGATGTATTGATGCAACCTTTGTTACCTTATAGGAATCAATCATTGCTATTTCTAGCTTACTGATGCATAGCTCACAGCTAGAGCGTTTGACTTCTGTTTGGGTCCAGGTAAAAAAGGTGTACGAGTCAGATTTATATAAACCACAGATGATACAGATTCAATAAGGTAAAGTATTATTACTGTAGTGTTTTGGTGCACATTTATGCAGATGCTTTGGTCAATGTGCTGTGGTGTTTTAAGTGAGTTTATTAAGTGCTGTGTAAATGAAGTCAGATATTCAGACTCAGTAGCTGAAGGTTTTGACTTTATTCAGGTACTAACACCAGAAGACTAAGCGTGTTCGTAAGATTGCACATCAGTGGCATCTTCATTTACTGTTTATTTGTGTAGCAGATTTATAGTTATCCAGCCTTAGTGTTGAACACCTTTAACTCACGTAACGTTAAAGCACCCAGTTTGATTATGCAGAGTTTAAACTCACTTAGCAAAGAATTTTATTTTTTATAGATTTATGTAATGTGAAGAGTTTAGATATTAGTGTTTAGCTTCATGTAACTGCTTACTGTAATAATAAGTCCATAAGTTATCTGATGCCATGTTTACTTGTGGATGATCACACACAGATTTCTGTTGTTTTAATGATGTAACGTTTAATAAGGTAATCTGTAGCACGATGATTACATTCAAAAGTTTTCATTTAGATCACAAACTGGACTTTCAGTTGCTGTGTGAATGGAGTGTGATGGATATTTGTTTTTAAAATCAGTGCACTGATTGTAATGATGAATCCCACAAATCATGTAAAAGTATATGTGAAAATTATCATTGTATTTCTGTTACCGTTCTATCTACGACTACAGGGGCTAAAACATTACTTAGTCAAACAACGCTACTCGTGGGGTGACTTTTAAGCGTGACCCGAGCCTTCCATATCAGTGCAAAAGGTCCTGCATTGCTCAGAAGTCACAGTGTCATGTTACAGAGCAATGCGCTGCTCTTGTAATAGACTAATTTAAGGTAAACTCTACCCTGATGTTTCACTACAGATCACTGACCATCATTTCTCATGGTGTCTAATAAATTCAGGGAAACATGGTAGTTAAATATTAAATAATTTGTTTCCAAAATAAACCCGTAGCATTGTTTAAAGATTGTTTGTCTTTGACTCAATAAAATATCTCGATCTGAAAAGAATGTAAGGAACTGTTTTCAGTACACGGAGGGAGATGTTACTTGCCATGTCGCCACATTTTCAATGTCATGATGCTGACTGTGTTAGTGTAAGTAGTGCATTTTAAAAACTGACTTTAAATTAGACGATCCTCTCTACTGTGGCAGCAGTAAGAGAGCAAGGCAGCTCACTAGGTTTGACATATTTACATTCATATTTAATTTACATGGTAGTCAGAAAGCCACAAACGCAATAGTACATGTAAAATGTAAAATGACTGTACTTCGTTGTCCAATAATAGATAAAAGATTTGACATTTTGCGTAAGAAAAACATTTTTCAATGCACATCAACAATATCTAACTTCTGTACATGCTGTTAAATTAGCATTACACCCCCTGGTCACCACCCCCCATAAATGTTGATACCAAAGGTGCACAAAAGGTCAGTTTTCCAGACACAGATTGCACCAGACCAACATAATTTAAAATAAAATAAACCTAATACCCACATATGAATCCTTCCAGGGCTCACGGTGATCCACATTATTGATTTGGCATATATTTTACACCGGATGCACACCAGGGTACAACCCTCCTATTTATCCGGGCTTGGTACAGGAACTACTTGTGTACTGATTTGTGCATCTGAGTGACAACACCGAGTTTTGAACCGGGGAGTTCAGACTTTCAGCTCTGGTGTGTTAGTGGAAAATCCTGCTACTCTACCTGGGAACTTTTGTTTGCCACTTGCTTGACACTTAAAGCTGTTTAATAAAAAGAAAAAAGGTAAAAATACCAAACTATAAAACGAACCATTCCCAAATTATAGATAATTCACTGACAAATTTTCTCAACATCAACGTAGTAAAACAGATCAGATGACATTATGGCACAGGATGACAACTGTGAAGAAAACCTGCCAAAGTGTCATATATTATTATTATAAATGTCATAGACCGGTGCCTTTTAAAAACAAACCTAACACTGTATTCTTGTGTATAATAATCAGTTCAGTGTGAGAGTTTTATGAGGTATCAAATCGGTTAATAACAAATCCTCAATTTCACATGGCACATGCTCACTCAGCCTGCAAGTCACCTAAAAGAGATACTTCCGGCATGATGCCACGCCACACTTGCACTCTACACGGGTGCGCTTCTTTGGAGAGCCTGGGATTTCCTTTAAACCGAAATTAGAGTCCATATTTGTGCTCTCTGCATCCACAGGATCAACTGGAAAGAGACAAATGTATTTCAGTTATTAATATAATAACTTTCATAATAGGGCTGCATCTATGGATTATTTTTCGCTTTATCGGACAACACATTCTTTGGTTTTGATAAACAGCAAAAATAAATACATATGAGATAAAATAAGACGTCTTAAAACAAACTGCAAAATGTGATATGTAGCAAAGAGAATATTTATAAATGGCAAACAAAAAATTATATTTTATTTATAACCTTTTGTTTTTAAAGTTCTGTCGGGTTGGTTGTTAGATGAGGTGAATTTGGGGTGTGTGTGTGTGTGTGTGTGTGTGTGTGTGTGTGTGTGTGCCTAAATCACATTTTTTTTTACTGAACAGTAGATAGAAACAGCAAACTTACTGTTTATTGAACTGTGCTTGAAAACTCTCCGGTTTAAGTGCTATTTAAGTAGCGATTTGGGACACAGCCCTTGACTTTTTTGCCGCAAACTCGTAGCGCAAAAGTAAAACTGATCCGGGCGAATCGACTCGAGCTTTATATAGTCGCGAGTATGAATCGATTCCTCTTAAATTTGCCTTCAAGCTTTTTGTTATCAAATTAAAATCAATTCCCATTAGACTGACTGGACTATGGACAAAAATAATAATAAAGTAGTAACTAACAATAAAAGTTCCAGCTGCTCCTGGAACAACCTCGGAGTGCAGGTCAAGTAAAATGTATTTGCATTGTGAGCAAGCCAAGGGCAATAATGGCAAATTCTGCACCTCTGCTATCAGATGCAGACCATTTAAACACTTTGTTAGTCTCATTTTGAGATACTGACAAGCTCTGGTCATTATTGGCTTATATCCTTATTCAGTAAGGCAAAGTTTTTGATGTTTGAATGCGTCACTAATGGTGGGTGGTTATTTAAAATAACTGTTCAAGGTCTGCATCCCCTGATTCTAACACAATCTTTAAGTCCATAAGGAAAGCACTTACTCTGCATTTTGTAGTCAAAGGTGAGCTCCTCTCCTGGCCAGATGGTACGAGTGGCAAAGAAAGCTATCCGTGGAAGTCTTTCATCTAAGTTTTCTATGAAGACGTTATACACCTGAAGGTTTGGATCACACTGAAGAGGAAAGTCGTGTGAGTCGATTTAAAAAAATATTATTCACATTATTTTATTGTCTTGAACTTACACTGTGGTTGACAAAGTGAGAAATGTTGCCATAGTGAGCTGCATCCACTGTGTATTCGTCATCCACGTAATCCAAATCGAACAGGTAGGTGGCTCCTTCTTTATCATAGAAGTGACCCCGCCTTTCTGCTTCCTCTGTAGTAATGATCTGAGTCACAATGTTAGTCAATCAAATGTTCTGGCAAACAAAGCATCATTTCACCATGATCTTCTGCACATGCCTACATCCAATGCTCTAACAGAAGCTTTTAAACTCAAACTCTTACAATCCATGCACATTCGAAAACATTTATCTGGCTTTTATTAGTCTGTTGTGTTCTAATCTGTCAGTGCAGAGTGTTTATTGAATGGGTCTGAATGCAAGGCTGAGTTTAAAAACGGGTAACAATGATTTTAACTAAATGTATTGGCTGATTTTCCCTTTGAACTTTGCATGTCATGGTTGATAAACTACATTTACAGTTACATAATGAACTATGAAAGGTGCAGCA
>JAYDZG010000002.1:6743357-6757715 GCA_034509265.1 Microcambeva bendego
GTAAATAAATAATAATAAGCATTAAATTTTCCAAAATTGTATAAGTATGTTCATCTGTCTAATCAATTGATCACCTGAGTGTTTGTATTTCTTTTTGACTCTCTTGTAGTTGAAGGTCTTTGTTTTGGCTCAGGCTGTTGTGCAGTGCAAGATGGCCCCGGATGAGCTCCAGATCTTCTTGTCTAAGGGAGGCCATGTGCTCTCTTTCTTCATGCGGGAGGTGCTTTAGTGGGACACATCCTGAGAGCTGTCCCTCACTTAGTTCAAGAGCTTCACACAATGCCCGTGCCAGATCAACATACTACACAAAGCCATACATCAAGGTTTACTTGCTAGAGAACATACTACAAGGGTTCTTTAAAAACTCTAGTTAGAAAGAATTCCAAAAACCTTAATTATTGAATTACGTAAACAAATGTGCACTGAGAACTAAAAACCACCCTGATAAACCAGATAAACTTATTAACAATTAAAGTCAATTCAAATGAATTGACACAGGTTTGTATACAATTTAGAATATAGAGACAACAGACAGCTACTATCACATTTAATGCATGTAAATTGTGTTGTCTTAATAATACTGAATATTGTACTTTATTCCTGTATTACAAACATTACACTGTATGCTTAACATTCTAAACCCCAGTACAGCTGAAGATCTCATTCTGAAAATGTGATCACAAGGACACAGTACAGTATTTTTGTAAGGCAGAAGTCTCAGCTGTGCTGGTGTGCTTTTAAAGACACAATTAATAGCATCTGGACAAGAAAAGGACAGATGTGGATGGCCACAACAACAGTGACTCCTTTTGTATGGTTTGGACACCTGCACAAGTGATGAAAGACAGATCACACAGCATGATTTTCCATTAGGTCTGGTAGTATACATTAGCCTTGGCCATGTGTAAACAGTAGTTGCTTCACATGTGTTGAGAAGGGGATGCTATAGTCACATGGATTTGGTCCATGCAGTAATGAAATAGAGACCCCATCGCATGCTGCTATTTCAACTCAAATTTGTTAGCTCAAAAAGAACCAGCATCTGTTTAGTTCTGCTGACATTAAAGCTTGCGCACCAGCATTATAAATACAACTTTTTCTGTACTTTTTTGTGAAGAAGAATGACTTTGAATTGGGTTTAACAATCAGTGCAAACAGACTAATAATAATTTGTAATATTTGATACAGATTTTGACATCCTATCATATCAGTGGTCATTGACTCACGACACAGATTTAACTAAGCAAATAGGTAAGAGCCTTCCCTTGGATAATTACCGGATGGGTGATAATGTTGCAGATGGCAACAAGTTATCTAACCCTAACTGATGCAGTGAGTAGCTTCTCATTTGTTGAACCACCATGTTGACTCATCCTGTTGAGAATGCTTGGGATGTGCTGGAGTGGTCCAAATCTCCAATTATCAATAGAAGATCTTTGGGGAAAATAAATGCAACTCTAAACAGAAATAAATGTTCCTAACCCAAACTGCAGATTTATAAAGTCTCTATTTACTCTGCTCCAACCGGTCTTATTTATAAACAGTACAGCGATTGAGATTGCTAAACTGCTAAACATATATGCATGTATTTTTATATTTTTGTCTTGTAGTTGCAGGTCTTGCAGGTTTTGGCTCTGTTTTTCAACATTGCACGACGGCTTCGGATCAGTTCACTCTCTTCCCGTCATGTTTTTATTACTGTTTTGTTCTGGCATGTTCCAAACTGCAAACTATGTGCTACACTATGACAGGACGTAGCTTATTAAAGCTCTGGCTTACATGGATGGGAAATACATTGACTTTTTTATACAGTACAAAGTTATTTTATTACATATGCCAGCTTGTTGTTTGGAAGCTTGGGTCAAAGAACAGGGTGGGCCATTGTACAGCATTTTTTGGGCATACAGGGTTATGGGTCTTGCTCAAGGGCCCAACAGTGGCAGAGTTTTATTCATGAGTTATCCAAGGTATTAGGACCTTATACTTGAGCTTGACACCAGAAAATTATAGTTGTGCTTTTATAATCAAGTCTAAAACTGAATTCTACTTTCTATGGTGGAAGCTTAAAACAAGTTCAGGTACAAGGAAGCCCCATAACACCTCTTCTGACCTTATAAGGAGAATTATTAGAACAATGTAGTAAATCACGCAGCCACTGAAACAGGAACAACTAGTCTACAACACATTAACTCGAAGTTAAACAATATTATCAGTACTCATGACTGATTAAATACATTAGCCTTTTAAATATGAATTCTCTACAGCAACCATAAAACAATGCATAGTGCATGATATATATTTTAACCGTTATATTTACATATAAATGAAAAAAGGACACCTTACTATGCACATTATTATCAACTCATAACACCCTATTTGTCAGACTGAAATCTTTAATTTGTTTAATTGGTTTTCTTTCAATTCTTCCATGATTCTAGTTCTATAAGTATTTTGGGTTGTCAGAAAGACAGAATGTTTTATAAAAGGTCACTGAATGATTTGTTTAGTTGGCCTTTCTTGCTGACATGCATTCACGTATGCACATACATATATAATGTACACCCACCTACTCAGAGTGTGCACTCACCGTCCTCTCACTGAGTTCCAGAGCATCAGACAAGTCCAGCCTCGCTGTGCGTTCCAGCGCTGCCTCACTCAGAACCTCAGGGAAGGCAAAACCACTCTGCAGAAAGAAAAAGTATCCTAAGGAAAAGCCAGTACATAACCAACCATTACATTGGAGATGCATCTGCTTAATTCACCATCTCATTAGCCACACATATTGGTCCAAATCCAATGCATTATTGTAATGACGTTTTATTATGTATTATTATTTAGGGTGGATAACAAATAAGTATAAAAAACTGTAGTATGTTATTAATGTAAAGGTAACACTTGCAGTCGTACCACTTTGCAGATGGAGTCTCGCCGGACAGCAAAACTATGAAGCCCTTTTGTCTTCGTTCGGACCAAATTCATTTGGTCTGGCGCCCTCTGCTGGCCTGCAGCATGACAGCAAGACAAAAGCTTCCAGTTATTTAGAATAATTGGCTTTATAATGTGTTTTGATGATTAAAACTAGGACTATAAACATAGCTGTACTGCACTGATTGAACTCACTTCTGGGCCACTTCTTTTCAACAGCACCAATCCTCTCTTTTACTGACTTGAGTGCTTCCTTCGACTGACGTATCATTTCTTCGTGATGACGACCCTTGTGCTTTGTTTTGGTGGTCAGACTGCGGGGAGTGACCATGATGGCCACATCCTGAAGAGAAAAAACAGTAAAAAAAAACCCTGAATATGATACAATAGATAATTATGTGATAATACAATTATACATTTTTATTTTTATTGTTAACATTTTGCATAAGAGCATGTTATTGAATGATACGGTAAAACACAATGGCTTAATTTAGCAAGATTTAAAAAATAAAAACCACTAAAATGCTTTTTCACATACATGTCCTGGTCTCTACAGTGTCTCACCTTAGTGTGTCTGGTTGTTTGAAATGGAAGGAGAGTCGTGTGGCCCTGCTCTTGTATCTCATCCTGTTCTCCGCTCTCTCTTTCCAGTATGCCATTGTTTCCTGCCTCTGTTTTTCTAACAGCAAAATAGTAAAAACGTTTTAAGTATCAGGCTGTTAAACATTAGTGTCTAAGCAGTTAAGTGGGAGTGGAGATTTTGTCCTTTCATACAGCTTCTCTCTCATTTTCTTCAGCTCCTCATCCTTCTGTTCCAGCATCAGGGAGGTCACAGTAAGCTTCTGTGTGACCATGCTCAGTTGCATTTTCTGGTCCACCACTAAAGCTCTGTGTGTCTCAAGTTCCACCTTCTGCTGTTCACTTAGTTCCCCTGTACAGAACACCTGCTCTTTACTTTCAGCTTAGATACAATGCATTTAATTATCAATTTTATAAAGGTTTTAAAGTCATACACGTTTTAACATTGTATACACGTTGGTTACACATCATTAGTTTTTAATGTAAAACACAAAGCACAATTTTTGTTACTCCAATTTCCCTCACTGGCATGTCTTTGGACTGTATGATGGGTTCAGGAATTAAGAAGTTGTAATAGTCTTAGCCCAGGGATGGCAAAGCTTTGGGCTCAAGGGCATCAGTGGGTTTCACAAATTGACAGGTGGGTCGGTGGGTACTGCAACTAATCTAAAATACATGTAAATCTTTATTTTCATTATCAAACGGCAAATCTTTGAATAGAAATGAAACACCAGACTCACCCCTTTGTGAATGTGATTTGTTTTTAATTAAATCTTAATTTTAATCTAAGAAAACAATAAAAGACTAAATTTTAGTCTTAATTGTAGTAGCATGGTTTATAGAGTGCAGTGAATGTGTTTTTCCCAAGGTAATTTGAAGTAAAGCAAGCAGGGCCGGTGCAACTGTTTATGTGTGACGTTGCGCCATCTAGTGGAATCAACTGAAACGCAGGGTGTTTGACTAATAAGGTAAAAATAAGGTAAAAATAATTTTAAAAATACTGAGTGGGCAGGATTAAAGAACACAACGGCCCAGGGCCGTGGTTTTCCCACACCTGCCTTAGACAAATATGCTTCTTCATACCACATCTAAACATCTGGATAATATTTGTTCTTGGATGAATTCATATCTTCATTGGTAAAGGTTAAGGCATACAGGATCATACAGAAGATCTTTAAGTGTGATGTACCTGTGAGATCAGACAGACGAGCATGGGCATGAGCCAGGTCACGACTAAGGGAAGTGATGACCTCCCCCTGCTTGACTACTTCCTGTTGGGATGCTCCAAGTGATGTCCTGAAAAAGAAAGGTCTTTAATCAGGAGCCTGATCCGATTTCTACCTTACATTTTAAGTAAGACATCAGTGAGACAACACAGTACAGTATCAAACTGTTACATAGCAGAATAATTACTGTGACTGTATTACCAGCATCTTTGCACATTTATTGCAACTTGTTGTGAAGTTAATCTGTTTATATCTCCACTGCTATAAAAACTCTGTTCTGCTAACTGTATATGAGAATATATGTCTACTTTACTCAGTACCATGTACTAATCAATCACAACTCTCTGACAAATAATAAAAGCAGTATTGTTCATATTCAGCTTCAAAGCTAGGTCTCCTAAAATAATTCACACATTACTTGTGTTAAATTTGGTAATGAATAATGTAGAGATGTAAACTATGCTGACATTTGTGGACACCGACACCTCAACTCTATTTTGGCTGTTGAGCTTGCCACTGCACTACTTTCTTCTTGGAGTAGACATGGCTTCCTCAATATAGGGCCCTAGCTGGCACATGAAGGCCAGCATTCTTAATAAAGTGTGTTACATTTATGTGAGAAATAGCAATGCACCAAGGCGACTTACATCATGATGAATGCAGATGTTCAAAAGTAACGTAAGTCACTCCATGTGTTCTAAATAGCTCCATATTCCCTACATTGATCTCAATGTATTTTGCAGTGCATTATGGGATTATTTGAGTGCGCTGAAAATTATGCACTAGGTTTTCGGACACTCAAACAAAATGGCTGAACCCCAAAATAATGAACTACATAGTGAATGGGGTGCAGTTTCAGACAAACCTTCTATGTCCAGAATTGTATACATTAAGCAATTCATTAGGTTCACTTTTATCAGTTATTACTTTCTTATTAGCAATAAATAATATTTAAAAAATCATTTAATATAATAAATTAGTGTTAAGTTCATGCCTATAGATGTGTGCATGGATATGCAGTCATGGAAAAAAATCAGATTACTTTAAAATTATCAATTTTTTAAGAGGTCTCTTTTTTTCCTCGACTGTATGTAATGTTTAACAAATTCTGTGTTTCTAGTTGTAGTATACTTCTACTCTACCTGAGAGAAGAGATCGTCTCCTCCAGCTGCTGTTGCTCATTTGATATCTCAGAAGAAACGTTAGGCTTGTTATCCTCCAACTGATTCAGTGTCTCTGTGGTATGTTAATAATCAAAATAAAGATATTTTAAGGAAATGATGACACGAAGTGAATCACTGAACACACTCAACCAAATGCTTTTTTTGTTTATGCTATTCAAATTGTATGATGCTGAAAAAATACACTGCAAAGAAGAGAGAGCCTTGCTCAAGATTGCAACAAGGAGTCAAGATTCAAACCCATTACGGCCCAACTTTTTAATTCCACTATCCTTGAATTGAACATGCTTGAGTGTTTTTCTTTGTTTTTGTTTTCTACAAATTTACATGTTATGTTTTATTTCTGCTGTGAAATTAGTGTAAAAATATATAATTGGATAAACACACATCTTAAACATGGTACAGGAAAGAAAACTTAAATGATGCAGGTTAATTAATCAGGTTAGTAAAAGACAGGTTAGTTGAACCCCCTCAAATAATAAGCTTTCAAAATATGACCGTCTAAATGGTAACAGAGGAAGAACAGCCTTACCTGTAAGCTTTTGTGTTATGGAGTCTTTCTCCTCCTGCATCTCTGCCACTCTTTCCTGAGCTGATCTCATTTGCTTCTCCAAGGCAACAATAGTGTGAGCATGCTGAAGCACCTGAAGTTGAGTTTAATAAGCTCCTGTTTAGTTCCAATTGAAACAGAATGTAAAGCCAATCGCTGATTTTATGATCACAAAGCAAGCAGAGAAATGTACTGTACCTGCTCTCTGTACTCTTCAATGTCCACTCTGGTCCTTTCTCTTTCCTCGTCCACTCCAGTTTGCAGAGCCTCTTCGACTCTTTTTCTCCACTCGTCCTCTCTCTGTTTTTCATCCTTCATTCTCTCCTTCCACCGTTGCACTTGGACCTCTAGTTCTCTTACCTTTTCATTCAGCTCACTTTCTCTTTTCTCTGCTTTCTCTAGTTTAGCGCGCCACTTCGCCTCACGTGTCTCGTTCTCAAATTGTAAAGTGGACTAAAAGAAGATTTTCAGAAGTGATTTGGGATTACTTCCAGATCACAATGTTCCAAAGAACAATGTAGCTGGATTCAATGGATAAATGTTTAATAAGCACAAATCATGTAATCGAGTAAGGTCACAACTCAGGTCAACAGCTCAAATCAGAACTAATACATCAATATATAGAAACAGCTACTAAACTCACTTCCGATTTTTTTGCTTGTTCAAGATCAGTTCTTATCTTTTCCAGCTGTGTCTCCATTGTATTCTCCACTTCTGCTTCTCTTTTCATAACCTAAACCATGAAACAATAACAAAACAGTACATTTCCATTAAACTGAAGCATACATTTTAATAACAGAAGAAATATTCAGTGAAATATTTTAGGTTCTGTAATTCACATGTGACTAGACCAGACTAGACATGCAAACATACATACAGACAGACAAACAAACAGACAGACGGACAGATAGATAGATTCATTATTTTTGGTTCAAACTAACCACCAAAATTTAAAAAACACATTTTTAAATGTAAACGATTTTGTGAAGATAAATGATTTAAAGACGAGCAGCATGATGGTGCAGTGGGTACTGCTGTCAACACACAGCAACGAAGGCCTGGGTTATATTCTCCGACTGGACAGACAGAATCTATTCTGTGAGGAGTTGGCATGTTCTCTCTTTGTCCCATTGGTTTTCTCTGGGAGCTCGGGAACACAAGTCCAAAGACTAAACTGCCCTGTGAGAGTGTTTGTCCCCTGCGATGTACTGACTACATCATTACAGAATGAGAATGAATTTTATTGTGTTATATATTCATGTTATATACAGTGATCGCATATTTTGCAGTATACAGTAGTGGAATTGGTGGTTTTAAACCAAAATATTAATATTCTTTAATCAAATACTAACAGTAACCCATAACAATCACGCATGGTCTATTCATGGAATTAGATTTAAAAACTTTATTATCCCATTAAGATGCCACGTTTTCATGTTTACAACTAACACAAACTGAAATGAATCAAACCTAATTTAACATAGAATTGATTTTAGTAATATCACCTGCAGTTTTTGAAGCTCCAGTTCCTGTTTCATCATCTCCAGTTCTCTCTGCAGCTCACCAGTGTGATGTTTTTTCTCTTCAAGTTGCTGCTTATTTTCCTACCAGAATAAATGCTACATTAGTTGTGGATTTATGGGCTGAAGTATGTTTATATATAATTAAGCATAATTAGACCTTTAGTGTTCTGAGTTCGGACTGAATTTCCTGGTGCTGCTGACATAAAGTCTTTATGGCACCTGTTAGTCCTACAGCAGAACCAGAACATTAACCTGTCAATGACCTGAAATGTTCTGAAAGAAATCATTTGTTTCTGATTGCTCTCTTACCTCCCGTCGTCTTTGAGACCTCAATCCCTGCATGGAGCAGTGTGTCTGCAGTGTCCTGAAGCAGTGCATGTATACACAGATGTAGAAATGAATTATTACAGCTCACCGTATAGGGCAATTTACTTGACATTACTGGTATTTTCACTACATAGTAGACATTCAAATTTTAACACTGGGTCAAAATACTGTACTGGTTAAATGTCCTGCATCTATGGTGTGATTAAAGTGGACCTTACAACTTATAATTCGATTTAGGGTGAGAGATAATGCATTGATCAGGGTGTGTCTCTCTGAACATAAAGCTAATCCCCATTTGAACTAGTACTATTAGTCATATTATGTTAGCTTATAATTAACTTCAAGCTAACCACTGCATGTATTCGGTTGGTTTCAGAAAACTAGGACACAGAGGAAAATGACCAAACCAGAGGTAAATTAATATCCACTCAAACATAACATGTCTATTATGATAAGACATTTACAGAGGGCTATGAAGTGTGACCGGTCTCTGAAGATAACAGAAATGATTTTCAAGTACACAAAGATCAATATTCCAAATAGTGTGTCCATGTAACACTATGAGAAGGCTGTGTTGTTCTCGTACCTGTGACTTTACCTGGAATTCAACTAGTCTGGCTTTGAGTTTCTCAGTGTCTTCATCCACCAAACTCTGGATCTTTTTGTGTTCCTGAAGTTTTTGTTCCAGGTCCTGCACTTGGCGGACAAACACCCTGTTCTGTTCGGCTAACCCTATCAAACGCTCCAACATCTGCACAGCAAGCACAATCTGAATCATTGAGCAGGATGTTTGGAATCGTAAATTAATAACTGCGCATATCGATGGATATGGATCGAACAGCTTAACTGTACAGTAAATAGAAGTGTGATTACTTTTATTACCTTTTCTTCTGACACAGTTTCGGAACAAAGAAGTACACGCTTCAGAATACTTTGGCAAGTATGTTCAAACTGAAAGAAGATATATATGCACACTCAAATATGTATATCAACTCATTACAAAGATTTATTTTTAAAAAAGTGCTCACCTTACCTTTGTCTGTGTATGTCTAAGTTCTGTTTGAGCTTTTTGTTCTCGTTGGAGTGTATCTTGCTGCACCTGCTTTACCCTGCCTATCTCTGTCTGCAGGGAAGTGTGCTCCTACACCACAGTACACATATATAAGAGAGACCATCAAGCGAAATAAAACTATGCTTTTGCAACATAATATTAAAAAGCATTAATCAAAATCAGAATCTTTTATTTCACCACGTATAAAAATTACAAGGAATTTCTTTTGGTGCAGGTATCAACATACATATGGTACAGATAAGATAAGATAAGATATTCCTTTAATAATCCCACAGTGGGGAAATTTGCATTGTTACAGGAGTGCAGAGGACAGAACAGTGTCAGAGAGATATATAAACAATATATAAAATATATATACAAAAAAAATAAAAGATAATATAAAAAATATTGGCTAGTACTTAAAATTGAATAAAATTCACAGTGTGTGTGTGTTATGGTAAGTAGAGACCAGTGATATTGAACATAGGTTATCAGTAAATAGTGATGTAGTAATATTGCACATAGTGACAGAGAGTTAAATAAAGTTAGATAATAAATAAATCAAAAAGTACATACAAAATTATATAAACACAGAATACAAATAAACGATAAAGCAGCAACTTGAGCAGTACAGTATTAAAATGTACCGTGAATGTTATATATGTTTAGGTAAGATGTTTAAATGCACTACATGGTCAAGTATCTAATTCCATTTTTGAGTATTCAGTTACTACTGCACTGTGATGGACAGGCGACCTGTCCAGGGTGTTTCCTACTTTTCACCCAGTGAATCATACCCACCATGGCACTTAAATGAATATATTTAGTTAAATGGTTGTATAAGCCATGTTTGCTTTGGTTATATGTCTTTATAATCGTATATTGTGAAAATATAATACATTATTGTAACAGAAAATGGAAAACTGCGACAACAGTGGGACAAAAACACTAGTTTATCTAGTTTATTTAGTATATTAACCACAAAATCAGGCTTTGAGTATGACAATCAGAGTCCCCAAATCAAACCTATTACAATTTAAGGACCAATAGATAATAGTCCAAAAGGAGAGAAGGGCAGAGCATGTGATGGATCATTCAGATGAATTATTTTATCATTCAAAAAGTGCAAAATGCACTAAATAAACATTTTTACTGTGCATAAGTGCTAATAATTGTATTTTACCAAGAATATGGTGATATTTAGTGTATATTTAGGTCTGACCTTTGTCATCTGTTCCAGTTTGTGTTTGAGTGAGTCTGTCTCTGTGTTCTGCTGCTTCACTTCTTTCTGTTTCTCTCTTACGCTTCCTCTCAACTGCTCTACTGTCTGCAGAAAAACACTCATTACTTAAAAAGAAAACTTAAAGTGTACTGATGACTCACAAATAAGGTCACTCAAGCACACCTTTTTAAGAGATTCCACCTCTCTTTCCCTGGCAAGAAACTCTTCCTGATGTTTTTCCGTCTCTTTCATTTTTGACAGCTTTAACAAACAAAAAGCAACAACAGTGTTTTACAAATACATTTCCAGCATTTAAATCCAAACAATATTATTAATAATTTTAAATCAATTAGATATTAAATTAGACATAAAATGCCATGTGAGACAGTATAAACCTTGTTAGCCATGTTACTGCGCTGAGCATCCTTAAATCTGATGTCCTGCCTAAGTTTGTCCACTTCAGCCGCCAGTTTCAGTCCCTGCTTCTCCCGGGCTGAGAGATCTTTCTGCAAGCTGTCCACCATTGCTGGAGTAAAAACAGCAAACTGTTCAATCTTTCTGTTAGTTTTTGCACAATTGTCGCCTAGTGGTTATCAAACAGAGATCCTTGAGCAAGACCCTTAACCCTTTCTGCTCAGGGAACGCAGTACCATGGCCGACCCTGCGGTCTGACCCAGCTGGTATATGTACATCTGTATATGTGTAATGACAAGTAAATGCATTTTATTTTATTCTATTCTACTTTACAATCCGATTTAGTAAGTTTACCTGCAGATTTGCTATTCTCACACTTCAGCTTATCTGCTTCTTCTCTGAGAAGACGGATCCTCTGGTTTTTCTCTGCTACAGCCTGCTCAAAAAGATCACCAGATCTCGCCTGCATCTCCAGCATCTACGAATACACACAACCCCCCAAAAAACAAACTATTTTATATTAAGCATTCTAAATTATGCTTGCTCTAGCCATCAGTAAATTTCCCAACAATAATTCTTAATCTCCACCTGATCTTTGAGCTCCTGTATTTCTTCTTTTTTCTCCTCAATATCTCTTGCCAGGTTGGCGAGCTTATGACTGATGTCTGGATCTGTCTGAGTGTTTTGAGACAGCTGTAGGCGAAGTGCTGAAATCTCCTCCCTCAGAGCTGCAATCACACACTCTGTTCTTAGAGCCTGAAACACAGATACACCACTCGGCTCCTCGTAACACCTTACGCAGTTCTCCTCCTGCAAAGAACAGTGACACCAAACATGATGAAACACAGTGAAAACTAAAGAGATTTAGGAACAAGACCAGGGCAAAGCAGAAAGGATGAAAATGTCTATGGTATGCATTTAGGCAACATTGATTTAGTAATTGTCATCCATTGATTTATTTATTTATTTAACATTGTGTTAAACCCACCTGTATTAAGTCTTGTAAGCTGTTAGAACTCCTAGACATCCCCATATTTTTTAAAATGCGTCCTCCTCCTGTGCTACTGGCCCAGCATCCTTCAGTGATACAAAAACAGCGGGTTGCTATTATTTAATACAGATACAATTTGCTTTACTGCTTACAGACATTTTACCCCCAATTTTCATCCAAGTCTAGTTAATTGTGACTCGATTGCTTCACACTTCCACTCCACTTATGTTGAACTCAACTCTTACTTACTTTGACTAACACACATCTTCACAGCAGGGGCCATAATTACATCAGTTATGAGGAATCCCCTACGACACCCTCACTGTGAGAGCAGAACTGACAAGTCATGTGATAGAAGGTTTGACTGCTGCACCACCTAAGCATTCAACAACAGTTATTTTTAAAGCACAAGGGTCAGCAGTCCATTAGGGAATCTGCAATCAATTAGTAATTATCAATCCACAAGACATGGAATGTGTCGAGCACTTATGTACATTCTGCCTATCAGCTACTCAGTTACAGAACAAGGTTAATTTTAGCATATTTATCCCAATACCAAGAACCACATGCTACAAATTAGAGAGTGCTTCAGGATAATAATCACTTTTACTGCGAATTGAACATTATTTTAAGCATGTTAATGTTTATGGGAAAATAATTGTATATTTATATAATCAGAATCAGATAAAACATAAAAATAGTATTTATTCTTACTATTTATACAGCCTAAAAAAACTTTCCCCATTAATTAAATTTTAAGTGCATAGTTACTGTCCATGTCCAAACTATCATCATTGAAGATTTCACTATGAGAAAGTTATTTAAGCTTTTTGTCAATGTTTCAAATTAAAGTTAGGTAGAACTTACACCCTCTTGGTATTTCAGAGCATTAAAGTCATCCTTGTCCTTGTAATGAAGCCTTACCATATACCTACTTCGGCTCGGACAGCTTTACTCTCACAGAGAGTGAGTGGAGAAACTAACTAATACCTGGTTTGAGGGACTGGGTCGGCCTGGGCTCTGGAGATTTGGGGCTCAAACTGGTGCGTTTAGTTCCCGCACTTGCTGGTCGAGGTCTGCTGGGAGGATGAGGGCTAACAGAAGAGGCCTGAGCACAACTTCTTACTCGAGAAGATGACGCAGCAGACTGGGCACGAATAACAGGAAGCTGGAAAGAAATTAATATACAAAAGGTATAAGATTTTTAATTCAAAAACAGTGAACAAATATATTTTTTCCAGACAAGCCATTAACTGACCGGGTTTGCAGGATCCACTAAGAGTTTGTAGGTTGAGCCACCATAGCCAAAATGAAGCTCGTCTCCGGGTGACAGGCGGACGGCTGCATTGTGAATACGACAGTCATTGACGTAGGTGCCATGAATAGAGTTCAGATCAGTCAGAACATAGCAGTGCTCAGTTCCATTCCAATCAATAGTAGCGTGATGATCTTCCACACCCCCATTCTATCCAGCAAAAATAAAGAAAACAATCACCGGTCCTTCTTCAGTCCTCTAGTGTAGTGGTATTGCTACTTATAGTGGTGTAGTGGTATTACTTAATTGCTATTTATAATCCATTTGTATGAATTTCACTTGCAACAACTCTTTTAAAGTCATTTTAAAGTTTAATGTTTAGTGTTGCAGGGTTTTTAGCACATTGTTACCAAGGCACATGATGTAACCCAGCACCTCATGTATAAGTCGATGAATGAACCCTACTGCAGGAGACCAGGAAACAAAAGAAAACAACCTAAATCTAAAGACAGAACATAATAACTCCAGAAACTTTAGAATAAACTTGATTATACAAGACACCGAACTATTCAAAGTGAGTACTCAGAAGGAAGAAAACTTGAGAACAGATGGGTACATATGTCAAAAATAAAAACTGCTAAACATTGGCAGAGGACTCAGGTATGCTTTGCTTAGGTGTTCTCAGGAATGAGGATTTCACCCACGTGCATAGAGTGAGTAACTCCAATACTATTAAGGCACAGAACATTATTTGAAGTTCCATTGAACTTCATTCTGGTCCCACTGGCTGGTGTGAGCAGGACACGTTGAGACGATACACTAAGTGATATGTTGTGAGTGAGTTGTACTATCGGTGGAATATTGCATGTTCCAATCCCAATAATGTGAGCGATGACAGTTAATGAGAAGGTAACCTGGCTGCAATACTTAAGCATAATCTCTAAGAAACTATAAAAAGGCCAGAACACAAAAAATAATTTAATTGCACACATTTATACACCTTAACCCTTTCTAAGTTTCTATGTGTACATATAAAAACATATGAAATAACTTTAAAGTTCTTGGACAAATAATTGTTTTACAAATAACTCTTGTAAATGTTCAGCAATACTTA
>JAYDZG010000002.1:6761732-6774161 GCA_034509265.1 Microcambeva bendego
AATTAATTAATAATGTAAAAAATATATATGGGGAGCCGTTTGGGAGCCGAAAGAGCCGACTCTCCACAGTAAGAAGAACCATTAGAGCCGCATATCAAAATAGAGCCGAAAATCCCACCACTAATAGTAAGGAGCGTCAAGAAGCTCCGCCCACTCCGAAGTGTCCACGCTGCTCACTAGCCAGGTTCACACAGGAGACGGACAGAGTCACATCAAATGATTCGGCTCGCCGATAAAGAATCGACTCCGTTAGCTTCGTGTGATTAATCAGCATGGCCATTAGCAACAACCGCTAAGAAAAGTATCAGGGCACTCTAGTCTCACGCATTGGGCGTGAGACACACGCAATGCAAGCATTTCACATGTCACATTGTATGTCTCACGCACAGAAATTACTGGGGCAATCCCAACCAAGGTGCACCGCTACAGTCCATGTTCTTGCCTCGTTTACTCATGAGCAGTTCTCACTTCAACGGATACTCTACCTTGTGGCCAAAGGAGAAACCACTTCTCCTGGTTTTTAAAAAAATAAATTAAATACGAATTTAAAAAGCACTTAAACTACAATATACAGCACAGCTACCTTAATAGCGCCAGTTTAAAGACGAATGTGCGTGTTTTTGACACACCAGGCTACAGGCTACTTGGTTACAGTTTTTGAAACTGTAACCAAGCAAGGTTTGGTGGTCTACTACAAATATTTGCAACTTTTACAACTTTTGTTTGTATTTTCTTTATCTATTTAATGTACTATGTACAGTTAAAGTTGATGACTGGATGTTTTTATTTTTAAATAAAATGTCAATACACATTGTGTGTTGGTCTGAGGTAGATTTATGTACAAAATATAATAGATAAGCTGTTTGAAAAGTGGTTGAATATCCATATCCCAAATAGCTTTATGCACCACCAACAAAAAAGTAATTAAACACAGAAAACAGAACACAATAAACAAAAAACTCAGAGTATTAGGTATTTATTTGGATGCATCTAATACAAATACATTTTTATTTGTACTTTGGCATTCAACTTTTTTTATAATAGCTATTTATTAAGTTCATCAAAGAAAATACTAATTATTGTTGTTGTTATAATCAACTATTTGAGAGCCTAGGGTGTTAAATGTTTAAACATTTGTATGAGGTACATCTTTGTTTAATTTGTGGTCATCACCTAGAAGACACAAAGAAAAAAAGATTAGTGTTTAACCTTGTACACTGTGAAAGGAATCAGAAACTATACACAGACACACATACACATATTTTATGATAGTAAACAAAATGTGTATGATTTAACAGCTTACGTTGTTGATCCAGGAAATGTAGGAAGAGACACGGGTAAATACAGAGGGCTTCTTGTAGTAGTTGCAGCCAAGACTGGAGCCAAAACTCACCACACCTTGAACCTCCCAGGAACCATCAGCTCTCTGGCAGTTCAGTGGGCCACCAGAGTCACCCTGCACAAGAACATTACAACCATTTTTTTTTAGAAACTTTGCTTTGCTACTACCTCCCAAACACATAATTGAAACTGTCCTAAATGTAAATGTGTTTCTCCAGTGAATTTTTGTCTTCTGTTCCTGGATGGCACGTAACTTTAGTTTCTAAATGAAAAAATAAATACAGTGTAGATTTGCTAGTATCACTTGGATTGCCTGGAAACCAAGGAATGCCAATCTTGGTAGCTAGTAACTTACATTGCAGCTGGCCAGCTGACCATCTCCTCCAGCACACACCATCTTCTCAGTAACCAGGTTTCCCCACCAGTCAAACCTAGAGCAGGTAGTATGGTCAACCACAGGCAACAGAGCCTGCTGCAGAATATCAGCAATTGGACCTCCAGCTGATGAAAAAATACATGACACTGCTTTTACATTTGGCATGGGCGTGACCGATTTAAAACAGTTTACACAATAAAAATGAACTAAGGAATTAATTAATTGAGAACAATATTAGCATTTTAAATCACAACGACTGATAGAGCTACTCACTCCAAAGACGACCCCAGCCAGTGACATAGCAGGGGGCACCATTGGGCAGGACATGTCCCTCATCAGGCAAACAGGAAGGCATGATGGCGTCAGAAAGTTGCACAGGGGTCTGAAGCTTGATTAAGGCGATGTCATTTCTGAAACATGCACAGAGACAGCACATTATTCGAATGGCATGAGTTTTTAACACTTACAATTAATTTTACTTGATGTTTTACTTAAATAAACCTCAAAGTGAAATGATTTAGTGGGTACAATAAACATACTAACCTGATATTATAGGAATCCCACTGTGGGTGAACAACAATCGTGTCAACATCCATTGCAATTGAGCCTTTCTCATTGTCAGTATCCAGACTGTGCTTGCCCAGGTATACTCTGTATGTTCGACTTCTGCTTGGTCACAAACATGAAACAAGGTTTAGTAAATCTAAATTCATATACAATTTATTTATGAAGACTATTGCAAAAGGTAAAGCGTTTCTTACCCAATGCAGTGAGCAGCAGTAAGAACCCACTGGTCTGAGATCAGAGTTCCACCACAGGTATGGTAGAAGGAGCTGCCACTCTTGTACTGCAAAGAGACCTGTAATGTGGAGAAGAAGATGTAAAATCTGAAAATGTCTGTTCTTCCATCCAAAACTGGTTCAAATGGCTATACAAAATGTATAATACAGTAGGGATGACTTAAAACCTAGAATTATATACATTACCTGCCAGGGCCAGCTTTTAGCTCTAACATCATCACCTCCAACAACTCTGCTAACCACAGGTGGAAAAGTTGGCAGCCCACATCCGTAGGCTGTCAAAAATTTGTGTCACACATTAGTAAAACAAATGTCTTTTACGCATCAAATAATAATGAAGGCTTCAAAAAATTACAAATACAAAATGTGAACTAAATGGATAAATGATACTATACCCAATATCTTCATTCATGCACTAACATAAACAATGCTTAGCAAATGCTTTACAAAGAATCTAGAAGATGCATTAAAAAAAGGTAACGAAAGGTTAGCTAAAGACTCTTACCACAGGCAACGAACAAAGCCAAAATCAGGAGCTTCATGGTGAGTGTATGATGGTTGCGGTCAGGGTACTCCTTATATACCTCAGAGCTTCAGCCTTATCACACAATCCACTGACGTTGCAAGTCCACCTGCATTGTGGCACATGGCCAGCAATATTGACAATCAAATGAACCAAAATACTTTATCTTTACATTGGCACATTTCTCATGGGAAATGCACAGGTGACATCAATATGCTGTAGGTGGCTTTGAAATGTACAAAGTTCTTGTTAACAGCTTTTTTAAAATAACATTTTGGATACAACCATGTGACTAGTGTTAACTATGTCACATAATTTACCTTCTAAATCTTCTGTGTGTTTGCTTGATTGTTAGCCTCAGTCATAAATAATATAATGAAATAAAATTATAAAACGTTTGTGCAACATCAATGTCACCAAAAAAGTGGAAAAAGTCATTGTTTCCAGATCTGGGCACATTTACTGATCAGAATTAATGAGAATTTAATGTGAATCCTGCCAACATTTGTAAAAAAAATAAAAAATAAAATAAAATAAGAAAACCAAGTATGTTGGGGTAAATAGACTTTATTTAAAAAGCAGAAACTCTCTGAACAACATTATTAAGATAGTAATAATTGCCATTGCTCAAGCTATTGCTCTACTCAAAAAGCAAAAATGTTATGGAGTCGCCCAGTCCACCCACTTAACTGTGTGTTTGAACTTCTTTCTGGGTGCAGGTTCAGATTCTCAACAGTAAAATGGAATAGATGGAAAATTATTTCATATCTAAAGCAATAGTGTTGTTAAATTTGTGAAAGGATTTTACATGTACTATGTGTTGCAAAACATATTTCCCATTCCGGGACAATAAAAGAGTACTGAAGATGACCTTCAAGCATGAACAGCCACTTTCAGGTTCTGTCAAAGCTGTGGGTGAAATCAGACATTTGACTCCCTATTTACAAATGTAATACATGTTATACATTTATATATATTACACACATCCAAAGGATACATGTATGTCACTATAATATATCACCTTGCAGGTAACATATATGGAAAAACATTATTGCTATAGGGCAGATACTGTATGTCATACATTGTATGTCCATGTTGACAAAAAATCAGACATAGACTTGCTATTAAACTTAAAATGTTTTGGTACAAAGTACAACTACTGGATTTTCCAACACTGAAATGTAAAACTACATAAATGACCCATATCTCTGAATACTCTGGTTTATAACTTATTTGTAACTCCTATGATAAAATGTGTGTATGTACATATTGTAAATACATTTAAAGGATTCATTTTAAATGGTATTATGTGTTGTATACATATATTTTAACATACATGTTAAATATACATTTTATTAACAGCAAACTAGGCTGTATATGTTTAGGCATTTTTCTGATTTTCAAACATTTATGTTAAAACTTTCATATTGTTTAAATAGGTTGCCTCTCATATTTCTATTGGCCACACATATACTGCATGTCCATTTATGTATTGGTTCAATTTTGAATAGAATTTATGTATATGTTGCACAAACATATTTTATATAAAGTTACACAGGCATGAAGCTGAAGTGTTGCCATCCAGAGGTACTTCAAGCACAAGGTTTAAGTGACAAATCTGAATTAAAAAAATATTAGCTACCATGCAAAATGTTGCTCTCTCTCTTTTGACATATATTTGTTTAATATATAAAATTGTCACATTAGATGTAAATGATCCACACAGAGGCTTGGTGGCTATCAAAATATGCGAAAATCTAGCAAAATAACAGATGTTAGCTGAGAGCTCTGAGCCCATACTGATTAGATATAGAGCAGATCGAGGTGAAACTCCACATTGCTCTTATTTGTTTTTCCAGCCGATATTGAAATTTTCAGAGGGTCTCAAACTATAAAAGCCCTGGAGCCACAACAGAAGTGGAAGATACAAACATGATGAAGTTTGTGGTCCTAGCTGTTCTGGTTGTCGGAGGTAGGTGCTTATTTCTCTCTTGCATAAAACTTTTAATTTATTTTATCCAATCTTTAATTGCAAAGTTCAAATGTATTCACACAATAAATAAATACATTACCAATATAAAGTGCCCTAAAAGCTGTCCTTCTATTTAGTTTATGGGTGTGGATTGCCCACCTTCCCTCCCATTGTAACGAGGGTTGTAGGAGGTGAGGATGTGCGTCCCCACAGCTGGCCCTGGCAGGTAAATAACATATTTCCCATTATTACACAAACTGCTACATACACAAAACTGTAAAAAAATGCTAAATTGTATAATTATGTTGCTATACTTATGTCTTTGTTTCTATAGATCTCCCTACAGTACAGCAGCAGTGGAAAATGGTACCACACCTGTGGAGGAACCCTGATCTCTAGCCAGTGGGTTCTGACTGCTGCTCACTGCATTAGGTTTGTATGATTTGTATGATGTTCTGGACTCTATGAGGTTCTGTGAGGAGCGTAATGGTAGTTCGTTAAGCAGCAATCAACGAAAGACAATTTTACTTTCCGTTTCCATGACACTTTTCATTGCTTGTGTCTCCTGCAGCAGTAGCAGAACTTACAGAGTTGAGCTGGGCAAACACAACCTGAAAGAGGTTGAAGACGGTTCTGTGGCCATCGCTGCTTCCAAGATCATTGTCCATGAGAAGTGGAGTTCTTTGTTCATCCGGTAAAAGAATAAAATACATAAAACAGAAAATGGAACTAATCAGCGATGTAATATATGTGAGCTGAACCTGTACTTTAAAAAAATGACTGTAGTGATAGATGATTGGGAAACATAATGAGCACAGAGGCTTTCAAACAGGTGTACAGTGAAACTGTACACAATTTACTGATTGGTTTTGATTTACGTAAAATTTAGATTGAGATGATTAATTTGTAAGTAATAACTTCATTAATACTAGAACCTGAGCCCAAACTGAAAAACTGGGAGAAGTGGAAATGCATGACATGTCACATTCATCCATTACAATTAAAGGCAGTTATACATTTTAGGAGGGTGAGAGAACATTGGAAGACATTGGAGGAAACCCATATTAGAGCAAATAGTATATATAAAATCCTGAAGCAATGTACACATTGAAAAGTATGGGAATAAGTGTCCACATGGAACTTATGTAGCTCTACCACTGTTATGTGAAGCCTATGTAAGAAAAAAAATGAATTAAAATGAAAAACTCTGCTTGATCTGTCACCCATCTTTAAAAAGTAATGACATCGCCCTGGTGAAGCTTCAGACTCCTGCTCCCATTGGTGACACCATCGTGCCTGCTTGTCTTCCCGAGGCTGGCTACATTCTTGCCCATGATGCTCCTTGCTACGTTACCGGCTGGGGACGCATGAAGAGTAAGTTGGCATCATAGCAGTACTACACATTACAACAAAATAATACAAAAAAAATAAAGCAAAAACCTTTAATGTAGGATATCACCAGATTAATACTTGATCCTAAATTTGATATTTCATAGCCGGAGGTCCCATTGCTGATATCCTGCAGCAGGCTCTTCTCCCTGTGGTTGACCATGCTACCTGCACTAAGTCTGACTGGTGGGGTTCTCAGGTTAAGGACACCATGGTCTGCGCTGGAGGAGATGGTATTGTTTCTGGTTGCAATGTAAGTAGTTGAACAAGGGTGTCTATGAAATGCTATAGAAACTGAACCTAGAAGTGCACACCCAGGTTTCTTTACTGTGTGCAGTGCTACTGCATGAGAACAATTATTACACAACATCTACACATTTCATCAAAATGATTTAGAAACATGTATTGTTTCATTTTATGTTGTGGTATGTGTTAAACAAGCAATCAAATTAAGCTCTATTATGTAGTGAACTGGAACTACCTTATTTAGATTTTAAACTCTATAGGCTTGTAAGGCTTGTAAGGTTAGGCTTGTAAGTCATTTGACTTAATGGGAATCTATGGGCACTGATGATTCACATCAATATGTGTGCTTTGTAAATTATTCCCAAAAATATTCATCTTGTCCAGGAGAAATCTAGTCTGCATTTTACTAGTAATTCAGGGATTACTTAATCACCCACTTTGTTTTCTTTTTAGGGTGATTCTGGTGGCCCCCTGAACTGCCAAAATACCGATGGTGCCTGGGAGGTCCATGGTATTGTAAGCTTCGGTTCTGGCCTGAGCTGCAACTACCCCAAGAAGCCCACCGTCTTCACACAAGTCAGCTCTTACATGGACTGGATCAGCAATGTAAGTTCAATACCAATCTGCGGATGTTGAAACACACTGATAAATTTCCCCAAATGTACCACTTAACTAAAGTGAGATCTAACAAACTTTAACTCTCTTAATGTACTTTTTGTTCTGTTTACAGGCCATGGCCAGCAATTAAGGATGTCGTGGGAGTAGATGTGGTCTCCTTGTCGTAAACTGAAAACAATAAAACATCTATTTGAAAGTAGTTCTGCATTTGTCTTTCAAATTATTTCACATAAATATGATGCAGGTTTTTTAAGGCTTCACTTACATGTCAGGGTTGTTCTATTACAGGGTGAAACTTGAGCTTCACTATATATACATGGAATACTTAGTAATTTAGATAAATTGAATTATCTTGAAGAATCACTGTTTTTAAAAGCCAGTTGCAAAGATATTTAATGGATCTGCGAAAGTTGGTGTGGTCAATGTCTTTATTTGAGAGCTGAAGAAAAATATACATGCTATGCAGTATTCACACATTATTTGTGCCATACACGGTCTAGTCCAAGTAAATATACTAAAACTTTCAAAGATCTAGTGTTTTCCACACCAATAGACCCCACAAACTATTGCTTCAGTTAATAAGAGAGATACTATAATTTCAAGCATATGAATATACTTAAAATGTACTGCATTTATAATAAAATACAACTTTGGGTAGTGTGGGTGACATTTGACACCAGGGTTCAAGGGACATCTGTACAACATTTTCCTATTCACTGTTTGTGAGTTTTAAAGAGTTATGCATGTTCTTATCTGCATGGGTTTACTATGGGTTCCTCCCACCTTCCAAAACATGCAAAATGCAGATAGGTTGCTACCATTGCTTCAAAATGTAATTTGAGTAAATGGATAAGTCAATTTGCAGTGCCCAATAATGGACAGTTAACCTGTTCAAAGAATCATCCTATTGTAAATCCATTGTTTCAAACCCACTGGAACTCTGATAAGACAAAATAAGACTGTTATACATTACTCTTACTGATACATACAACTGTTTATAATGTAAAGACCTGTTTACTGATCACACACCATATTTATTTCACAGCTTCATACAAGTGTTATATATTCAGTGGAATATAAATAATCTTTTCAAATATATTACAATAAAAAGTGCCCATGTGCAGGTAGTACGCAAAGGGGACACCGAATTACTGTACTATAATATGTACGCATCATTATGCAGAAAAGCAAGAAGCAATGATGAACAAATATAAATGCGTGAGATCATAAAGGATTATTTTCCTTTAATAATGATTAAAGCTTTTTCTGAATTTTGTTTTCCATCTCTCTTACAATCCATCTTTCTTATTGTGCAGCCACTGTGATGTATTGTGGCTCCATGTTTCCGAAGTAGCTCTTCTCCCACTCACTCATGAGGTCGAAGTAGAGTGGACGATCACAGAAGGTGCAGGAAGCTGTCGCGGGTGCGTTTAAGGGCAGACCGACCTCTTGCCATACTTCCACCAATTTCTCTGTTTAGCAAGACAGATTGAACAGCCTTTCATAAAGAGATTTGACATCATTCAGCAGCACTAATATCTGCATTATTATTATTAGTCTTTTTATCATTCATGGTCTGATTTCATTTTTAAACACTAACATAGATATCTCTAATTTATCTGGAATTGCAAAGGAATCTAAAGCTTTTCTTAATGGACAGAAAGTAAAGCATCTATGGATCTATGTTACCTATTTTGTTCATCATGGAGATAAAATAATTTGTTTATGTATTCCTTTTTTATTATGCATAGAATATTTGATATTATAAAAAAACACTGATGCAGTAACCAGATGTGTTTCCTTAAAATAATCTGACTCACCGGCAAAGTAGTTCATCATGATGGGGTCGTGAAAAGGGGTGGGAGCTAAACGCAGCAGCTCTTCTCCCCGTGGTACAGTTGGGTAGTTTATAGCTTGTACGTAGATGTTGTGTCTTTCCAGCAGAATGTCACAAACTTTAGAATTCTTCTCTGCATTTCCAACCTGAACAATCAATTAAAAAACTTAATGCATGTTTTTATACACCCTATACACACTTAAGACACCACCTTATTATTAGGAACAGAGGTTTGACCACACTATTTTAGAAAATTATTAACATAAACAATTATATGCTTACAACTTTGCGGCAGTATTTTGGGAAGGGTGGAACTCTATGTGAATATTGCAAAAGGGATGTGCAAAGAGGAAATACATAAGGTAGAGGGTGTATATTCACTTTAGGCAGCAAACACTTACCCTTAGACACGAAAGGTCTGTTTAAAGAAGCAAATCCTGCTTTTAGATCTGCATATTGTGGGCAATTGTAAATTACCAGTTAAGTTACTGGACTAGTAATCAAAAGGTTGCTGGTTTAAGACCCACCACTGGCAGGTTGCCCTTGTTTGGTCTTTGATTGAGGCCCTCAATTGCTTAGACAATATACTGCTAAAGTTCTTTACGTTGTTTTGGATTAATGCCAATGAAAACCAAACTATTCTGAAACCTACATACATAGACATAATACATCAAAAATACAACAAACTTCTCATAGACAGTGTCAAGACAAAGATTAAATCAAGATTTCTAGGACACCAAACCAGTCTGAAAATATGGTATTAGATCTAAACACCTGGTGTCAACAAATACAAAGTTTTGCATATAAATTATTAACTAAGAATTTAAGACTTTCGATATATTAAATGCACTTACCCGTATGGGTATAATGTGGCTAGGACAGTTGATGACGGGTAGACCCGCATCCAGCAGCAGCTGTCTCATATGTTTAACGTTCCTCTGTTGAGCCCGACGTAAAGCCTGACCTTCTGAGCTCATTAGCACCCGCACTGACTCCAGAGCTCCAGCCAGCACCATGGGTGGCAGTGAAGTGGTGAAAATGAAGCCTGCTGCATAAGAGCGCACTGTGTCCACCAGTGCAGCAGTGCTGGCAATGTAACCACCCACACAACCAAACGCCTTACCTGCACACAATGCAAGATGTTCAAATCAAATGGAATGTATGTATAGTATTTGAAAGGATAATACAGTATAATATAATTATTTTTACCCAGTGTGCCGGAGACAATGTCGATTTTGTGCATGACGCCATCTCTTTCTCCAACTCCTGCTCCATGTGTCCCATACAGACCAACTGCATGAACCTCATCCACAAAAGTGAGCGCACCATATTTGTGAGCAATGTCACAAAGCTCCTCCAGGGGACAGATAGCACCTGAGATGGAAATGAATGAATTAAACAAAAATGCCCATCATCAAAAAAAATAAATAACTATTTTAGTCTGCAATTCTCACAATGTTACATTGTTGAACTCACCATCCATTGAGTGCACAGTCTCAAAGGCTACAATCTTAGGTGTGTGTGGATCAGAGCGACTGAGCAGCTCTTCTAGGTGTCTTGCATCATTGTGACGGAAGATAAAACGTTTGGCCCCGCTGTTACGAATGCCCTGGATCATGGAGGCATGGTTTCCCATGTCTGAATAAATCTCACAGCCTATACAAAAGATCAATGGTTTAAATACAAAAATCATCCTAAAACTTTTATTTTGTATTAGTGTGGAATTAATATGCAGCATTATATTATTATAATATAATTTGTTGTTTCACTGTGCAAGTTATGGTGGTGCAACATTGGTAGTAAAGATATGCAGGCATTGTATTTATCTAATAACACAAGTTTTCAAATTCATACAGAGGAATGTGGTTTTAAGTTCACCCCTGAAATTGAAGTGAATTATAAATTATGTATGGGAATAATGGAGCACATCAATTGTTTTAATTATTACCTGGAAGCATTTTTGCAAGAGTGAAGAGGGTGGAGTCATTGGCTACAAAGCATGATGAAAACACAAGTGCTGCATCTTTCTGGTGTAGAAGAGCCAGTTGCTTTTCTAGAGTTACATGATAGTTACTTGTTCCTGAGATATTTCTAGTGCCACCTGCACCTGCGCCATGTTTTTCCAACACATCCCTAAAAAATCAAACATGATCATTGTTTACATGTATTGATACAGTATGTATTAGCCATTGCATAATCATAAATTATACGTTTTAGAACTATTTCTATACAATTCATCGTCTAACAAATATGTATGTGTATTTCTGGCCAAGCATATTCTTAGTCACACACAAACAAATAACCACAACAACAGGAAAAATAATTTCATTAAGCCATTCAACAGATGATCTTCATGAAGCCCTAAATATAAACCATCCTTTGTGAAACAGAAAGTGAAACTTTTGGAACTAACCAGATTGCTTTAATGACGCGTGGATGGCGACTCATGCCCAAGTAATCATTGCTGCACCAGACAGACACCTGGGAAGAAGGACGTCCTGAAAAAGAGTAGTCCTTAGCAAAGGGGAAACCCTCTGCAAAGCGATTCACTGTCTTAAACACACGGTATGTGTGGTCATTCTTCTTCTCAATGATCTTTCGGGTGAAGAAGTCATCATAGTCAAAACGGGCTCCAACTGACAAGGAAAGGAAAAATAAAGAATTAGAAAACAAGGTGAGATTAATTCGACAACAAAATTGTACAGTTAATCAAAATGTAATAGAAGATAAATGTCTAAACATTGAACTAACCCATATTGTCCTTGAAAAGGTGGGAAGGAACTGGAGAGTGAAGTCCCTGCAGGCCACTAAACAAAGAACTGATCATACCTTTAAAAGAACATAATAAGAAAAAAAATAAGTAGAATTAAATTTGAATATTTGTTATGATTTATAATAATAAAAATAAAAGGTGTATTATTTCACATGTCAAACATTTAGTCTTTAGACTTTCTGTACATCATCATAATGTGGATTCGATTTATAATAGACATAATTGTTATTTTTACTCATGAATTAGTTGAAATTAGTTAAAAACTAGAATATACTATAATAATAATAATAATAATAATAATAATAATAATAATAATAATAATAAACTTAATCTATGAATTGTAGTCAGGTGTATCCTATGGAAAAATAGTAAAATTAACTGTTTAAACTGATTGGATATTTTCAAAAGCATACACCTGAACCTTTAAGGGTTTACTCAGTATTGTCAGCACTAAAACAGTCCAAGTCTAAGAAACTGTAATTCTTAGTAAAAGTGTTGTACAGTTGAAAAGAAGCAGAGTTTTACCTAAGTTTACATCCCCCTCTGGATTAGCA
>JAYDZG010000002.1:6812453-6823643 GCA_034509265.1 Microcambeva bendego
TTTGTAGAGAAAGAAAAGGTCGGAAATACTGTTAAACATGTGTGGCAATATATTCTGATCGCCAAGCAAATGGTGAGTTGCTTCCGAGCTGGCATATCAAGAGGTGACTAGTCGAGCCAAAAACTGGGCTCAAGTTGTGTAGTGTGAACTAGGCATTAGAGATTCAGACCCCTGTGACGGTAACTCTGAAGGTGATGCATAAAAGACTTTTACAATAGTTTTCAGAGGCTGAATGACTGAAAAAAAGTCTGTTGTGTTTGAAGGGCAACAAGGGTATTTTCCATATATCTTATGTTTTGGTGATTTAATAGTAGCTCAAAAAAATTCCAGTTAATCCAGCGCCCAGTTTGTTTGTTATTGTATTATTTTAAATGGCACTCAAAATATGTCATTTTGCACATTTCTTCAAGGCACTGGGCAGTATCAGAGGAGAGTCCTGTTTCCTAAACTGTGAATGTAGCTGCCTAGACTTTATCAGTAGCTGCTTTGACTAACACGAAGGAAATGTCTCACCATTTTATTACTCCCTAAAGAGTTTATTGTGTTGTTTAACAGCTTGCCAGAAAACCTTATCTTATTTTCTATTTATTTTCTCCTTCTCTGAATAGTTTACTAGTAAATTACACAATGTGTTTCCCACTGAATTCTTTTTATGTGGAAGTTTTCTAATGGGTTGCTTCAGATTAGCATTAAAAAGCTTGTTTTTACTGGGTGTGGTTTCTGAGATATCTAATTTCAGCAACAATCACTTTGCAGAGAACTAAATGCCTGGTATTCATATTCTAAAAAAACAATGGTATAATCTATCATGCCTGTCAGAAAATTCAGCTCACTTACAATAATCTATTTCATTTATCTATATATCCTGGTCAGGGTCCATAGGGAACAACATGAAAACACCAGACACAAACACCCTGAAAAGGCAGGTGCAGGGCATCACAAACTTAAACAGTCATTACATTTCAAACATTCACAAACGTTACCCCAGTAATTCAAACATACAGTTATCATGTATGATGAATAATTATACAGTGACACTCACCTGAATGACACTGCCATATTTAACCACATCACCATGGACTTTTTTGTTTTCTGCATCATTTTGCTTTTGTTCCAGGTTGGATGCATGCTGAAATGTTTTACACACATTTAATTAACACACCGTGGTAAAACTAAACTAGATAGTTCTATGACAAAAATGATTAGAAAAATATGTTTCACAGATTTTATCTTCTGTTTTTTGCCCTTGCCTGGAGTTTTTGAAGTAGCACCAAATCTGCAATCTTGTCTTTTTCATGCTTGGCCTGTTTTGCTTTCCAATACTGCTTCTGAGCAGAATATCGGTTCATAGGATAGACCTTAAACAGGCAATCTAGAAAAAGCATTAAAAGAAATATCATTAGCCACAGATCCTTTCCTCTTCAATTAATTTTCACCGATATTACAAACAATTCTGAAACCAGCAACATCTGTACTATAAGAAATGAACTGCTGTTACTCTTATAAAAAAGAAAAAAAAACCACTCTATGCAACATCTCTGGTGCATACAGTACATTAACACATACAAAACTGTGGTTAGAAGCTCATGGTTTGGTTTTATACCACTTTGGCACTCACTCAGTAAGCATGCAACAAGAAAAAACATCAGAAAGGAAATAACATCTGGCTTACAATAGGCTTCAGTGTAAGCAGCTCATTTTGATTTAGACAGGTGTAAATTATTTTAAGACTACCTTTATGGTAACATTGGGATATACTCAATCGAATTGCATTGTATAACAAAAAAATCTACAATACCTCTAAATTTCTTGGGTGGGTTGTCCAAGTCGCCACCTGCTGGTTCCACAACCATACGGTCATCTACCAACCTGTGGATGCAAAACACAAGGGTCACCGGACTGCTGCTATACAAAACATGATTTAATCGGCAGGGTAAAAAGTGAAAATCTATGCAAACTCAAAGGAGAACTTAGTTGGATATTAAGGATGCCACTAATGACATCATAACAATATTATGACCTGTAATAAATTAGTCCTCAAACGTCATATTCAAAAAATGGGCTGGCAAGTTTTGTCATAGCATAACACTAGGCCTGAGAAACAGATCACCATAAGAACCATAAGTACCATACATAGAAAATAAGTGGTGGGCTACTACAACTAATGTATTTGTAAGCAATGCCGCTAGTCCACTGCAGGGCTTCATCTACCTTCTTAGACATAGCCAATCACATCCAGTAGGCTGATAGAACAGCTGACTATAGAATCCAGATCTCACTGATAGTACGCTAGCATATTAAAGCCCCTTGCCACCTGAGCGCCCACATTTCCGTAATTTTGCCTTTTAATTGTTATTAAAATTTGTTAGTAATTCAAAAAGCAGATTTGATGAATGAATGGACACATGATTTGATGAATGAATGGACACATGAAAATATCCCAGGTTATAAAATGCTCACCCATTAAGAGTTGTGATATGCTTAAATAAAACATTCAAAACTAAATGCAAAATATGTTTGGAAAAACCTGTGGCTGCTCTGGTCAACGTGTATCGTGCCCGGCCTTGCAAATCGAGTGGTTCTGTAAGTCTTTTGAAGGGAGGGGTTAATTCTTTACCCAGGAAGTCTGATCATCAGCTGTTTTTTTTTCTTTTGGTTAGTTGGTAGTTGCTCAGGTAACAAGACTGTGTCCAAAATCAACAGAGGCATTTCCCCGCAAGTTCTGAATAATAGTTAAGTCAGAGCATACAATGGAAAGGTCCTGGACTGTAGCCGACTATTCACTTTTCACTAGTCGGCTTTCAAAGGCACATGAAAAGGCATGTTACTGTAACACTGTTGAGAACCTGTAGATACCATCACTATATGGTGTAGTTAGTCTTTAGTATCCCATCTAATTGGGTTGTTTTCCCATAAAATATCTAGATTAGAGACATTGTTCTACGTATATGTGACATAGATATTAACCAACAGACAGCTGGTGCTTTAAAAGGAGCTTTATTTATTCTTGCCATGATCTCACGCAAGTCCTGAAAGTTTCCTCTTCTATATTCAACTGGTCCAGTTAGGAATTGTCACAGCGGGTCATGCATCTCCAGCTTTCCCTGACCTGCACACCCACTTCTCAGTTAAGAATAGAATTTTCCTTTTTTACAAATTAGGACAAATTAAGTGTAAAGTGCCAGTAAGTACCCTGAATATTAATACATTTTACATGTTAAATCAATTTGAATTGTGGAATTTTTGAATCGGTTATGTGTCTTGTAGTGCATTGTTACATCCCTAAAAGAAACAATATCATCTTTGCAAATATAGAAAATCTGATGAATGGCATCCGATTCTACATTTGTTGATATCTACAAATAAAAGCATTGAACATCATTTTGTTGGTACAGTAAACAAATTAACAAAAATTAAACAGATTTGAATTGGTTAAATTATCATCTTCTGAAATAGTGTGGTGTCTTTAGTTTTGCACCAAAGCTTTAAGCCTAATAATTATAACAATTGTAATAGCACATGTAATTAAAAAAGTCAATTTAGTTCATTTGCAACATCTGATGGTTGATTTGAACTGAAAGTGGAGCAACAGATCTCCACAAAAGCTGAGTGGGAGTTCTGTCTGATCATCTGTAACTTACCACCAACCACACTCTGTGACCTTGTGCTAGTTTTATTTACATACTTATTGAAAAAGAGAGCTGTAAACATTTCACCTGTAATCTATTTTAAAAATCAATTGACTCACAAAGATATGTGAGCTATTTGTTTAGATGCTGCTTAACAAGAAGCTTTGGGTTAAGACCCCAAACCATGCAGCCCAGCTAAGGTGTGTGGCCGATCATGGACAATATTTGCTAATGCTGCACCAGCTTTAATTATACAGACTCTTCTTCAGTGTTGGACTGGAACCACATACAGCAAATAACTGCAAACCATATCATACCTAGATCCACCTTTTTTCAAATTCTGTGTTAAACTGTTATTAAATATCAAACACATGCCTATCAAATGTTGTTCCATTTGTACACTATATGACCAAAAGTGTTTGAATACCTGAGCATGAGCTTGTCAAACAATCATTTAAACCCAAACTTTATTAAATGAGTGACCTTTGTGTGATCTTTTCACTTCTCACAAGACTTTAAAGTATTTGGATGTTCTTGGCCATTCAGTCAGAAGAGAATTTGCAAAGCTGGGCACTGTTAGTCTCGACAGCCTCATGTGATGTCCCAGATCATTCCAACAGTGTTTTTGAGGCTTATGTCAGGATCAGGACTTTGTGTAGGCCACTTGAGTTTTCTTAGTTTTCTTTAGACACTGCATTGTGCACAGAGGCGCGATCATGATGGAACAGGAAGTAACCATCCCTAAACTGTTGCAGCAAAGTTGGAAACATCAATATCCTTTCATATAATTGATTTATTGCATATCTTAGCAAGTGTTGTGGCTTAAACACGAATTCAATCATTCGAAAGGGTGTCTAGTACTTTTGAGTTGCGTTATTAACAGATATGTCAACATCTGAACATTGTTACTTAAAAAGCAAAGCATATAAAATACATCCAAGTTTTTAAGTGTTTGAGTAAAACAATACCAACTACCATGAATATGAAATTAACAAAGTAAACAAAGTCAAGGGGTTATACTGTAATATCCAAAATAGAAAACTTACCCCAAAGTGCTTATAAATCCATTTACAGTACCTTCTGCATAGAGAGACACAATGTCCCCTATGTGTAAGAAACTTGACATAGAGTCAGACATCCTTGTAGTGTTAAAACAGCGTTACTGTCATGAATTATAAGTATAAAGTTATAAATAGTGATAAAGTAATAAGTGATGCAGCAATGACAAGTGCTACACAGGCTGATTTCTTCTTAAACGCCAGGCGTACTTTTCTTACATCTCTTCCTGATTCCTTAATTGCAGCCGCTACATTCTCCCTCGTCCAAATAGATCCTGCGTTTACTTTTAAAACTATTTATTGCAGGGTGTTTAAACGACAAAAATAAGTAAACGAGGTACAAATGAGACGGCGAAAGTGCGGACTGTAAGTGTTAAGTCTCCAGAAGCACAACCAGGAAGCAAGTCAAGTCAGTGCACGCTTTAGTAAACGGGAGTACAGGAGGCGTATTGTAGATACAATGCTGCACAAGAAAAGGGCTGCAAAATTCAAGATTGTCGAATTAGATTGCGTTGTCTATTCAAAATATTACGGTCGAGGTAAATTGAAATCAAGTGCAATAAGATTACATTTTCAATCAGACATCAATCCAGACCAACAGTCTTTGCAGATGTTCTTTAATCACCATTTAGTCATTTACTATTATCACACACCAGTTAACCATCCGAACAAACACTGAAGCAAATTATATTGAAAATCAGCATAGCTGTGCTAAGTGCATATAGGTCTGTTGACCAATCTTTACATAAAAATATGTATACATTTTTATTATTATTCTTAAGAATGATCCCCCCACCCCAAGTTGCTCAGTGATAGTTCTGTAGTGGACCTTTATTTAATTTAATCTACAGGTAAAACATGGCTAACATGTTGTAAATGATGTTCATGTGCACCTATTAAAACCTTTTTGATTTATGAAAAAGCACTTTATATACAAAGCTACAAAGATATGTTTGTGTGCCAGGAATATAGACTTAGTATAGGAAATAGTATGTCAAAGTTCCAATGAAGGAAGGGTCTTGCTACCTAATGTTGCCTGTCCTACATTAACCCTAGACTTCCTGTTTAGATCAAGACCTCATTATTAAATCAGCCTACAAGTAGAATGCAACAACAGCCCAAGTAATCAATTTAATTTCTCTTAAAGATGTATTTTATACCTTCTTAATGGTTTTATGGATGTTTGTGAATGTAATTATGGGTTTGGGGTAGACTGATAGTTAAAATAACAACCATTTTGTTTCAAACTCATATACACAGAATGTCGAAGGATTTAAATACTTTCTGAATTAAATGAAAGTGAAATACTTTTTGTCATAGGATGACCTCTAATACACAATCCTATATCAATTATATGTTTTAAAAATATACCAATGCTCAAAATGCCAAATGTGTATGTGCCGTCCCCCCCTTTTTTTACAGTATTCAAATCAGTTGGCAGGCAAATTAGCATTTAAAGCAGCCTAGAGTGCAGTGATTGAAAAGTAAGTTGCTTGCCTATATTTTTTGTTCACTTAGGAACTTAGTGTGGATGGAAAAGCTCTCATTCCTAAACCTTTAGGGGGGAAAATGACCAAAGTCTTATATTGTAAGGGTGATCCTTGTTTTAACTGTTGTAAATTGTCTTGGATCAGACTTTCTCTTCGTCAGCCATGCTCACTTCTTGTAAAAAGCTCTTAATGGGTTCAACAGTGATGTTCCCAATAATATACTAAAAAGGAACTCAATGCAATGTTTAACGATATGAAGTTGGATTGTTACATCATTAGCTTAATGGATTAGATTGAGCTAAATTGTATTCTGTGGTTTGAATCAGATGCAAATCCCAAATGGATATAAAAATATTGATTTATCTCAGTTGCATTGTGCAGTTAGAGCAAATAAATAATTTTGCTTTAAAATAGATTTTAGTTTTTAACCTCCAGTGTAATTGTCCTGTTGATTTGCTCCTGGATCCCTGTTACTATCCATATAGTTAGGCATTAAAGGTAAACACTATCATTTTCTAAATATTGGTTACTCTTTGATGAGTGAGAGCTAATGGCCTTGCATTGCACAACACTTAAAACCATCCATCTTAATGGTCCCTAAAGTCAGGTAATGTCTGAATGTGTTACCATGCATTGTATTGGTGCTGTCATAAACAGAGAAAAATTTCTACAATACTGATGGACATCATACACAGATAGGCAGTCGGAAAAATCACATCCCAGACCATTTGTGCACAGGGTGAAAAAGCACTCTGAACAAGATGCTAGTCTATTGCAGAATATTGATTGTGGTGTTTGTGTTCCATGTTTGTTCAAAATGTTAATATCCAGCACATAGACAGGAATGCACATCCTTATTGATACAGTGACTTGTCAGTTGTGGCTCGGCCCTCTTAGTAAACTTTAGTCTTGTCGAATCATCTTGCACACGGTACTGTAGCATTTGTCTTTCATATTGTCTTTAAGTGATAAGCTAAAATTGGCATACTATTTTTAACAAATATTAAATTAAATAACTAATTTGGTTCTATATTAAACAAGACATAAGCTTAAAAGCATTTCAAAAATCTTCAGGAGTTCATATTAGTGAGTTCTGTAGAATTCCAACAATTCTCATTTGGGGTCTGGGAGAAAGAGAAGAATCAATGATGAGGATATAGAGAGTAAAGGGGGAATGACTGTATTACAAAGTAAACATTCACACCATCAAAAACCAAATAAATGTGCGTTAAACAAAGCTTAAACACATACAATACAGAAACTAATTAAATACAAAAGTCAACAAATACCTAACTAACCCAGGCTTGCTCAAACCATAAACTACGCTATGGGGGAGGGGGGCACCTGACATGTCTATATGCTTCTAAAAACCTATTTGCAAATGAATATATGCACACTTTTACCTGTCCAACACTGGGGCAAAACAAACATTTGGGAAAATGTTTAACATAATTTCATGGACAATGATCTATCTCACATTAAAGAAATAAAGGAGTAATTAATTTTATTTAGATAAGCAAACAAACAATGTTTTACCTGACTGCCTACTCCAAACCTGAGAAAAATTTCAGTTCAGTTCATGTTCTATAAACACTTATCCTAATCTGGGTTGGGTAGGGGTGCTTGAGCCAATCCCATTAATGTCTACAATCAACCTGGGGTCTTTGGACCCGGAGGAAACCTGCACGGACACAGGGAGAAGAGGCTCGTAACTCTGTATCCCAGAACCTTAATGACCTGAGGGACGTCCTTCAAGAAGAGTCAGATGCCATGCCTTAGGTTGTATTTCTTGATGTCACAGTAAATTGAAAGTTAAGTGACAATTATTTTCCAAATTACTCCCTACAGTTCTTCACAGTAGCATTAAGGCCTTTCAGGATGTTTTTGTTGTGGCTTGATGATCAGAGACAGTGTCATTGTGCAGACATGTCAGGTGATAGATTTATGTAAACCTAGACCAGCTGTCTAATATTTAATTAGCTTTATATTTGTGCACACACACAATGGGTAAGTAATAATATATATACTGCATCATTTATAAACTGACTTCGGTCAGCTAAATTAGTATTCTAACGTAATAATGATTGCATTGTGAATGTTTTGCAATCGCCAATTGTTTCAACAGTGTGCATATAGTGTCCTCTTTCGATCAATGATAGATATTACAGTGCACTGTGTCTTCCCATGTCACTATTGCTACTTTTTAGCTTAGAACGCCATCAATAAATAAAAACATTTACATTTCAGCATTTATCAGACGCTCTTATCCAGAGCAACTTACAGAAGTGCTTCATCAGTACACATTTCCTTACAGTAGTTTGAGCAGACAACAGAGGCTGCAGGGTGAATTTACAGCTAGAAGAACCTGGGTTCGATCCGGGTCAGTGTGAAGTTTGCATGTTTTCGAGATTCCTCTGGGTGCTCCGGTTTCCTCCACAGTTGAATGGGAGACACAACGTGCCTTTTAGGATAGTAGCCACCATGATAAGTAACGCAATGGACTGTAGTGCTGGTCACAAGCCCGGATAAATAGGACGGGTTGTGTCAATAAGAGACTTCTACGTAAAAACTATTACCGAGTCAACGATGCAGATCTCAACCAGCTGTGGCCACCCCTAACGAGTGTAACCGAGAGAAGCAGATGTTTAAGTAGACAACAGCCAGATCCAAATTTAGTCATTTCTACTTGAACCCATACACTTTGAGTAGGAATACCAAATCGAAACCACTCAACTACTAACACAAAACAAAATACTTTAGATTCATGATCAAAACAAACAAACAAAATACGTAAAGTTACTTGTTAAAGAACAAATGGGGACAAAACTCAGAAGAATCAAAAAACTTGGGAAAAGCTCAAAGCAACAAATAATTATCCGGAGGCGGACAGGATATTTGAGCACATTCACCAAAAAAAAACATCAAAGGCAAGCTTAAATACACAAGGTAATTAGTCACGTGACCGGCGAGTGACGTAACACAGGTGATACAAACAGAGAGAAATAAAGAAAATATGCCTAGTGGCCTCTAGAGGTCACCACAAAACCCCAAGTCATGACTACAGGCTACAGCGATTAGTGAGGAACTAAATACGGTACATGATCATTTTTGGCTGCTAGCAAAATGTTTGGATCATTTGTCCATATCATATTCTACGACGGCCTATTTTAGGCTTTTGCTTCGAGATTAAAGTCGACGTAAAGTACTTTGCTTCGAGATTTAAACTACACCCATATTGACACAGGGAGGGAGAACATCCCAAACTGCGTACAGAAATGACAACCAGGGAATAAAAACAGGACCCCCATGTTGTAAGGGTATTCGGGTACCCAGCAAGACTTATTATGATTAATAAGATTTAGATGATTTATCGGGGATTTATTAATGCGTCTAATGTATACGAGGGTAGAAATCATGATCTCTCATTTTAACATGAGGAGGGTTCAATGGCCATTTTATTACGACTTTAAATCTCGACAGTACTTTGCTTCGACTTTAATCTCGAAACAAAGTTCTTTACTTACATTATAATTGTTACACGTATTTAGCATTTAGCAACTGTTTAGAAGTTAGATTAAGTAATGCATTGAAAATTTTAACCAAAATAAATCATCCACAATCATCCAAAAGATAGCATTCAACTATTTATAACTTAAAATATAAATCCTTAGATGAATTTTATAACGTATGGGAATATCCATGGTATACTCTCGTTTTACTTGACTTGTAAACGTTTAAAGTTTTTAAAGGACAGGTTCAGACATCTTCATCTTACCAGTAGAGGGCCTTATCCTTTTAATTCTTTGAAAGATAAAGAAGAGGAGGCGTTCCTAAGTGTTGAAAAGAACCAGCCATCCATGGATAGACGCATAGAGAGTTGAGTTCTATCGGACAAGCTTGCAGAACCCAGAGTTTCTGGCATGAGTTACTTCAAGTGTTGGCTATACTGGGTCTGCATTTTGCCCTTCACGTTAAATCCAGACTTCTTGTGACCTGTTTACTAGTTCTGTGTCTACGTATATACTTGGCATTACCTTAAACTTTGAAGATGGAGATGGTTAATTTTAGAATGATTTATTTATTTACTTTAGTAACATTTCTGGGAGTCTGTGCTTCTGATTCACAATCCAGCGGAAAGAGTGGAATGTCCTTAAGGAACCAGCGAGAAGAGCAAATTATCCTTGGAGACGATGATGAATTCCATGTGGACATGCAACAAGTTTACACACCATCTCCACCTTACTCCCATTTGACCAGTTCAAGCGTGACTACAAGTGTAGAAGATGACATCAACAGCAAGGATAATGTCACCAACAAGGACATAACAATGATTCATAACCCTTTGTTTCCAGTGACAAATAGTTCCTACATTGCATATGGGATTCTCATTCTGGCCCTTGTAGTTTTTGCAGTAGGACTCGTGGGTAATCTTGCAGTTATGTGTATCGTCTGGCAGAACTACTTCATGAGAAGCGCATGGAACTACATAATGGCAAGCGTGGCTTTTTGGGATTTTCTGGTACTGTGTTTCTGCTTACCTGTGGTGATCTTCAATGAACTCACCCACAAACGGCTGCTTGGAGATTTCTCTTGCAGGGTTGTGCCTTATATTGAGGTGGGTTTGAGCCATATTAGATATAACATTTTCCAAAACGTCTATGAGTTGTCTATGAAATGTCCATCATTATTTGAAGGCATCCACAGCTAGTCTCTTAATGTGATTCAAGACGAAATAATTGATCACAAAAAGGATAAGAAAAAAAAGGAATAAACATATCAATATTTTTTAACAGGTAATAAACTATTTTTAATTATCTGAGCAGATAGTATTCAGAAGTGTGACATAAAATAAAAAAATATTGGAGTGTTGCTCAAGCTGATAAAATTGTTACATGAGTCATTTAGGACAGCATTGCTTTGAAACAGGTATTGTTGGTGATGCCTAGCTTTAGAGACCTGCTTGTATTGACAACTATACATTTTCCTTAGATAAGGATGAGTGAGTGTGATGCC
>JAYDZG010000002.1:6844711-6855288 GCA_034509265.1 Microcambeva bendego
CCGATCTAGTATGTTACTCTTTACTTAGTACATATCCTGTGGTTTGTAAGGAAAACATCAAATGTCCTTGTGAAAGGACATTAAAATACAATGAAAATCTGTTTGACTGCTCTCCAACTTTCCGCAACACATGAAATTAGTTTACAGTTTAGAGTGTGAGACTTCACCTGTACAAATCAAGCTTCTGGCTTCCAACAGAGATTTCTATCTTATTAAATTCAACCGGACTTCCTTTAAACAAGATTACCTGTGATATCATGAATCTTTCCTACTGTGAGTTATCTAATGACTACTGTTAGTGTTTACTAATAAAAGATTCAGGTTATAACTTCCTGGCATGCTGCACCAGCTAAGCTGTGTAACTACCGAGGTGTGTATGGCTTTGAAAGCACTACCAACCTGATGAAGTCACCATTAGGGTCAGTGCGGCGACCAAAGCCGACCGGACAGTAGCAGTGGAAGAACTGCTGAAAGAAGGAACTGCAGGAAAGCCACATCCAGCTACCTGCGTTTACACTCCAGTCTGCATCCAACAGTAGCTCCTCGAAAACCTGTTAATCACAGGATTGTTATCGCTTCTGTATGGCTAATTACTTCAGGTTTATGCAGGAAACCTAAATAAGCAGGATTTAAGTCCAAGTTTGCCACTATGAATTATTCATTTTATTTAAAGCATACAAATGTCTTTGCAATTCTGAGAAAAACATTAGATAAATAAAATGTAATCACACAACACTTTGTTTTCCTTAAACAATCACTGTCCGTTTATTCTGAGATTGTTGTAAATTATGCCAAAAAAACAGGATTTGTGTTTTCTGTTAAATATATATAGCGCCAACGCCCCCTGCTGCTTAAAGTGAACATTGATTTAACCACTGATTTAAAAGAATCACCTAAGTGAATCGTTTCAAACCTACTGAAAACATTGCACAGTTTAATGACCTCGCCAAACTGGCAGTGCTGGGCCATGAACTACTGAACTTCTGCTGATTAGCCCAGCAAAAGCCCAGTCTTAACTAAATTAAACTGTGTGGAGACCTAGGGTATGCCATGTACTCTGATTGAGCTGATGGACCTACTATGGTATTGCTATGTATATGGTGTAAACGGGCCAAATCCAGGTGTGCAAAGTCTTGTTGAGACAAACCGAAAAGTAAGTGCTGCCAAAGAGGCTGATATCTGTATAAAGTCGCCATTTACAGATGAAAAAACAAACAAACTGGAAATTGGCAAATGACAGTGGATCCCAGTTAACTGGATGTAAGCAGATTGGGAGAAAAGGGAAAATCCCTTAGAAAACTGTGTTTTCTAATCATAAATTGGTGAGTAAAATGTACTTATTAAGGGGAATGAATACTTTCTAAAGCTGCTGTATTTTGGCACTTATAGATGAAATGCACCTTCATGCCTTCTTCCCAACTGATCCACAGGTCTCCTCTGGTAAGGAAGCAGGCAACTGCATGGCGTGCCAGGTGGTGAATCCAACCCTCTTGCCGCAGCTGGGTCATAATGGCATCAATCCAAGGGAAACCAGTCTTGGCCTCAGCCCACTTGGCCAAAGCCTCTGGATTTTTATCCCAGGGAATGCGAACACAAATGGGGTTGCCCTCCATCTTATCAAAGCGTGGGTTGGTGGTTGCGGCAGTATAGAAAAATTCTCGCCACAGCAGCTGGCCATAGAGAGAGAGGGGAGGAGAACTGGTTTTCTTTACCTAAAAGAGATATAACTCATGAGTATAATTGAATCCCAAAAAAATATTGATTATCATTTCATTATATTATATGAAAATCTCAGAGCAAAAAAAACTTACTTTGTAGTTCTGTCATGGTTGGTTTTAGTAAATACGTTTCTATTATATTAACTTTAAATGATAATAATTTACTTGCACGGCTATCTGTATTATTCTTGATTACATTAAAACATCACATGTATGTAGTATAAGCTAATATTAAAGTTTTAACCTCTCACTGACTAAACTAAGTTAAAAAAAAACATTTTTATTAGTTTTTGTAAAAGTGATCTCTTAGAAAGTTATCCTAGTTTAAAAGTTTTTTAGTAATATTTAGCTGCATGCCTATGACGGTTAAATGCACAGTGTGGAGTATTCAGGTCATTGAAACTATTGTTTGACTGTCTTTATCCAAAATGTTTAAAAAAAATCATAATTAAGTATGGAAAAACCTTTCTGTAGAGGTCTGTGAGTTTGAAGTAAAAGAGACGACAGGAGAGGCAACCAAAGCGGAGGTAGGGACTCAGGCCTGTAGGGCTGGCCAGCAGGGAGTTAGCATTCATCCTTGGTCTCTCGAAGTTTGCAACCCAAGCCTGGCAAAAAGAAGTAAAAAGAGCAATGAAATGATCATAAATAACTTAATAGCTTAACATATATTTATTCATATTACAGTTCTTATTCTGAACTAATGCTCTGATTTGTAAGTCACACACGTGTTGTCAGACCCCACAAGGGTCACTAATTTACACTAAATCATTCAACAGAACATCCATTACCTTTCTCTCCAGGTGTCTCTCAATCCTGGTTAGTGCTTCCGTCTCTCCACCTGGCCAAACAGCGGATGGCAGTCCTTCTGTGTCGAACCCTACATGCAAACACAAGCAAGTTGTACTTGTGTATACACTTACACAGACAAATAAAAAAAAAGTTGTAAAATGAATTAGAACAGGTGGTTTCTTAATTCTCTTGTACCTTTAATTTTTTTTAAAGTACAAAGAGATTACATTTCATATTTGGGCTAATCGGCTGTATTTTCTAGACATGAAACAGAAGTAATTAAGTTATATAATATTTAAAATAAATGTTGGAAATGTTTAACAATAAGCAAGTGACTTGGTATAAGGAGAGGATTTCATTAAGCCTTCGGATGGCAGTACATGACAAAAAGTCACACTACTGTGATGAATGGGCTGGGGGAACAGCTGTCCCAGTTTTCAGCTACCAGTTTCCAAGAAATGCAGGCTGAAGTTCTTACTCATAGATTAAGCCACATATCAATTTCAAGCAGGAACACCAGTAAATTCTCTGGGCCAAAGCGCATCTCTGACCAATCGAAAGACAGAAAACTTGTGATTCTGTTAGACTATCACTTACCCTACATTATGTAGATTTCCTTTTGTTTAACAATTTAATTAGTTACTACAAAGCTTACATTCACATTACACCTGACTTAGAAATCTAGATAACGACTATCTCACCAAGCTCTTCCAGAGAAGGCACACCATATTTGTCTCCATGGTCTTCAGACACAGGTGTGACACAACAGCCCATGAAAGCACTGGACAAGGTGTCTACTGGCATCTCTGGTGGGTCCATGCGGCTTATCAGTGTCTGAAAACGCTTGTAGGTGAGGGGTGGCTGACCTCCATTTAACTCAATAATTCTGAAAGGGAGCACAAAAAAATCATATAATACATTACTGTCATTAATCATTTAATTGTGCATTTATTGACCCATAATGCTACAATCCTTAGCAATATCCATCAAGTTTGACTTCTTAACAATTTGTATGTGTAGCCACAAGAACAGATGAGTGGATGAATAATAATAAAATATAAAAAAATACATATAAAGATACTCTGGAGAACACCTACTTGTCCAAGTTGTACAGCGTGTGAGAGATCTTGACAATGACTTCCACCCCAGCCTCCATCGCAAGCTTTTTAATAGCAGCATCACGTTCCTTTCCGAATGGTTCTGAGTCATACTCGAATGTTAGTCTGGATATTTGCCACTCCTGAAAGGGTTTAAAGTATTCAAATAGAAAAAAGTAACTGGTGTCAACTTAACAAAAACATAGTCCAAATAGTAGTTAGTAGAACGACCACTTTTTATTTAAAAAAAAATAACCTTAAAGAGACGTGGAAAAACATTGGCCGGTTGACCTCTGATGACAAAAAGGCGAGAATTAAGTTTCCGGAGATTGGAGTCAAGATCATCTAGGCACTGAAGGAGAAATCTGAAAAACAAACCACAACTTTATAAAGCTTTTTTCTTTAAATCCCCCCCCCATATTACAATCTATTTGAAATAATAAACTATAAATAACTGATAAGAAGAGTCTTTTACACAACCCTGTAACAATAGCTGGTTGTTGTGTAAAATATTTGAATATGTTTTGTGATTAAAAAAAATTCTTGAAAAAGGCCCATATAGTGCAGTACAGCCCGGAACAGAATAAAAACCCTGAAGCTTTTTTTTTTACACAGTATCACGTTCATACCATGCTTTGACCTTAACTTACAGCTGCCAGGCCATTGCCAGCTTTATTCACTAACTGCCCATCTGTGAATGAATGACTTTTGTGGTATTTTTAGTCCAGACACCTGCTGGTGTACAGGCTAACTTCTGAATGTTCATTAGTATTAGGTGCACTCTAATCTTCCACCTGTCAGGTAATTGTTGATTTAGGTATCTGAAAAAAAACATGACTAACTTGGGAAGTTAATACTTAAGTAAAGCCGTTTAGGTTTAGGCTTGGGGAATTCAAACCCATTTCCACTACAGATGTTTACACATACAAACTTAAATCTGATATAGAAGCCACTGTTAGCCTGGTACTGTAATTAAACTAATTAAGCAAGCCATACCCTGATGATTAAAGTAGTACTGGAGTAATAATCAGAAGGTCGCTGGTTCAAGTACCATGAAGGCCAGGTTGTCGCTGTGGGCCCTTGAGCAAGACCCATAACCCTCAATGGATCAGATTTTACTGTAACTGTAATGTAAGTTGCTTTAAATAAAGGCACCTGCTAAAGGCTGAAAATGTTAAAGAAAAGGAAACTCAAAAACTTTTTTTATGTTAATTCCTTATATAATGTAACGTTTAAAGTACAAAAACTGACCAAAATCATTGAAACACCTAGGTCTAAGTGAGTCTTAGTACATTAAACCCCAGATTTGTGAATACAAAGGTGCAAAGAATATTTTATTTGGTATAAGTATAGTAAATTTATCTGAATTTATGTTAATATTTGTGATAAGATTTTTGTAAATGTAATTTTTCTTAATAATGTATCATTAAAAATGCATGAAATAGTATATATTGTAATGATTAAACCATAAAAAATCCGAATGATTTCCACAAACTATTATTAGTTAGGTTTTAAGATATCCTCTAATGACTGAGTCTTCAAATCCTGAACTCCGAATTTGCAGGGGTTCAGTGTATTACATTTTGAGGAGGTGGAAAAGGAATCTAAAAGAAACCAACAAAAACATGGGAAGAACATTCAGAAGCTGTGTAACACCCACTCTCTGGTTGAACTAAAATACCTTTTAATTCATAAAAGCTTGCTGTACTTATTGCATGTTTGTCCTTTATCTACACATCTACCTAACCGTCCACAGACCATGAACAGGAACATTGATCATTTATTTAATACCAGGACATGTCGTTCTCAATGACCTGGTTAACCTCCGACCTGTCTCGCTCTGTCCCTGTCTGTGACTAGAATAAGCCAAGAGACTGTCTGCCAGCAAAGCCCTAATTACAGGCCAGACAGCAAAGCTGAAAGTGGACCAGTTACAAAACTAACCTCTCAGCTGGCACGTTTCCATTATGGTATACGACCACATTATGGATTTCTAACACACTCCCTTATACGTATGTGAACAGTTTGTGATAAAATAGGTTGATAGGTTGACATTTTCTTTGCTTAGTCATACAGCACTGCTTATATAACTGCACTGGCCTAGATATCACTGCACATGCGTGGAGGTACTGGAGAGCATAACATTAGCCTAGTGACCTGCTTTCAACCACAACAGCATCCTTAACTACTTTGAGAGCATTCATAGTTGTGTGACAGCTTGTAGAACTGTTTAGAATAATTTTGCTTGTTTTGTTTAGACTTCACAAGTCTTGCCCTCGTCTACATATATGTTCATTATCATTACACTTTTCAGAAGTCACAGTGATGTCTTAAAGCCTGAAAAATATAAACCTACATGGCTAGAAATATATATATTTTTTTTAACAGATCAGTCACTTGCCCATTCTCGGCAGCAAAGCCGTTTAGTCGAGGTCAGATTTTGTAGTGAATGGCAACAGACTGCTGTGTTCATGTCTAGATTCAGATTAAGGTCACGACTCTGTCTTGGCCACACAAGGACATTTGCCTCTCATTTAGGCAACGTACAGTTTCCTTTTAAGTGAACCACGTGAAATAATGGTGCCTGATCCAATGTGTATTACTGCCTTGTACCCAGTGTGTGCCAAACATATTTCAGAACAGAGAGGTATGCCCAATACACAGATCTGAACTGCAGTCAGACCAGTCAAGTATAAGCTAACTTTGTCTCGAAAGACAGATATTGACATTGACTTAATGGCAGCATGCTTTTCATTTTCCCTATATACCTTAGACACTGTATTTATTATTTTTGTAGATTAGGAATACTCTTTTGATCACTGTGCAGTGAAATCGTCCTCCGCATTTTAACCCAATCCGCGTAGTGAAAAAAACATATACACACTAGTGAACACTAGGGGGCAGTGAGCACATACATGCCTGGAGCGGTGGGAAGCCCTAGCCATGGCTCCCAGGGAGTAGTTAGAGGTCAGGTTCCTTGCTCAAGGGCACTTTAGTCAAGGCCTGTCAGCTCTGGGAATCGAACCGAACCCAAACAGACCCAGGGAGAACATGAAAACCCCACACAGGAAGAAAATGGACCGGCCCACCTGGTGATTTCACCCAAGGCCTTCTTGCTGTGAAGTGACAATGCTACCCACTTAGCCACCATGCCGCCCTGCTCTTACAGACAACAGACAAGCAGCTAATAGGGTTACACTGAACATATCTTTACATAGGTCAAGACCATATGCGACCATATGCACCTGCACCTGATGGAAAAATGCCTTCTCACAGGTGTACTGATTTAAATCTAATCTGCTAAACAGATATTCAAGGCACACTTTAAATCCCATTCAGAGAATTGGCAAAGATGAATGGACAGACTGATTCACAGATTTACCACTTCCAGCATCTGTTAGACTCTTAGCTGGCCTATATTATAACCAGAATCAGCCACCCTAAGTTGCTAATTGAATTTCTGAGTTCTGTAAGCAGTAAAGATAAAACGATTCAGAAAAAAAACAATACAAATCGGATTATTTGGGGAATCAATTTATATAGATGATTCTTTTATGATGAATCGATATTCACGTTAAACAGCAGGTGGCACTGATGCTGTTGTTTAACACAGAAAAATAAATCCAATATTTTTTACAGGTTTGGAACTACCTTCAGAAATAAAAGGACATTGATTGTTTAGATTAATAAATGATAATTACAAATACTTTATACAGGAAATTGTAAAAGGAAACTTTCTTAAGTTAATAACAAATAATTTGTCACAAAAAAGTGAGGGGATAAAATAGTATAGTGAACCCAGTATTGTGAATCGTATCACATCGTGAGTAGGGTATAGTTGCAGACTATGAATCCATACAAAGAATAACACTGTCCAGAAAAAAGCACTTTCACATTTGTATTATTGATTAAATTACAGAAAGGCCAGTAGTACCACCCCATGGCCAATCAAGGTTACTGTGTGGTGGTTCACATTCAGCAGGGGTCCCCAATGACTTTTTCTCCACATTCAAGGATCATAACAGAGGCAAGGGCCAGTTAGTTATATTTGTTGTATTATTATGTATTTAGATATTATTTATTTTATTATTATTCTGTAATTAGGTAAAAAAAAATCTTGCAATTCAGCATCATATGTAAGTACTAAACTTTGAATCTCCAGTCATTTGTGAAGGTTTACTCTTTACAGAAACGAAAGTAACTTAATGCTTCTGTAATCGTTTTCATTAATGCATGACCTGTGCTTTCTAGTTAATTTAATATATTTAGTGTTTAGTACCTACTTTGCACAGATATAACAACACTCAAACTTGTGCACCAGGGTGTATATTTACAATTGCAATCAAAGTCACAGAAAATATAACATTTGTACTTACTGATTAATAAATTGAAATTGTAAATATGACACAAACACATTTTATGGACAGAAACACCTGGATCTTTTGTGTAGTCCACAGTCATTCAGAGTGTGATAAATAATAATAATAATAATAATAATAATAATAATAATAATAATAATAATAATAATAATATGACTGCGGTTTTAGAGTCAATTAATGTCCAAAAATTCCATATGATATTAATAGTTTGGTTTATGACAAACATTTTCACTATTTCTTTTATAAGGTGTGCTATATATATTCCTTTATAGCCCCTTAAATGGTTGGAAGAAGTTAATTCACTCAAATAAATCATGGGATCACACTAACCCTGATCAATGGTAAATTTGTCCATACATTGAGTTGAAATTGATCATTAGTACCCAAAATGTATGTGTGTTAAACCCTTCGTAACTCAAGGTTCCACTGTATAACCTTGTGACACTAAGACTAACTTTCTAATAACTAACAATATTCATCCAGTCCTTTATAAGATGAACATAAGTAACATAACTTAAACCTAAAATTTCTCATCGATAACCTGATGAAAACAAGCAGGATCACATAAAAGGAAATAGTACTCAGTCCCTCACAATAATTAACAATAAGGTCCTTTCACTCAAAAAAAAAAAAGTCATAAGTTGATAATCACCAAAATGTCTGAGCCTTTAGTACATTTAGTATTGTTTTGCATTTAATCATTTGGAGTTATGGCCAAAAGTTCAGCCTTAGTCTCGTTAAAGCATTATACATTTTCTTACATCCGTTTGGCAGAGCAGGGCAAGGCTTGGATGTTTTCCTCTTTTTTACCCCCCAACCCAGACACAATTTTATCAATTAATACAATTACTGCGTAGTTGGGTGGATGTTTGTATCGCTACAAAAATGCTACTTTCATTTTTGAATTTTTGAATACTGACATGTTAAACACAAAATCCACCCCAGGTCACTACTACATGAACATACTGCTCTACCTCATTACATATAGACTTATAATTGACATGAATGCTTACTGACCTCCACCTGTTGACACCAACATTGGAGGACCCAGCAAACCATGGGTCCAAGAAGTAAACGCAGCGGATGGTACCTGCACCCCGGATCGCCTCCTGAAGCGCAGGGTTGTCATGAAGACGCAGGCCCTTCCGGAACCAATGAATCGAATTTGGGGCCATGTTCAGCGCGTCATCTTTAAAATGAAACAAATTCAGAACAAGACTTTGTCAGGTGAACTATCTATTGACCGATATATAATACAGCATGAAACGGAAGAAAAAAGAAACACTCCAAATTTGCTTGAGATGTGATGGCAGTGGGCATCAGTTTACACAATCATTTAAAGTGATTGACGGTTCTTGTTGTGAAAAACACCAATTAAAGACCTTTAAACTACTTCTGTTTTGCTTCCTTTACTCCTATCTTCCTCAACTTAAAATCTGTGACATTTAAATCCGGGCTGCTTTCCGTCTGAGCAGTGATGTCTTTGCTGGCAGGCATCATTCATGGAAATCCCAAAATGGTGCCTGTGGTACAACATATAATTATTCTTCTCAATCAATTCATCTGTGCAACACACTATTTATAGTCTATGTGGCATTGCGTCACTGAAGGACAGAGAAACATCCAGTGAGGATTAAAAGAGTAAACTGGATTGACAACCCTGGTACTTTATGGATGTCAAGGACCAGAACATTATGTATTTATTGTCCAAATTGTCTTTGTATATAAAATAGATATTAAAACAATATTGAAGATGTGCAATGTAGACACTGAAAAGATTGATATTCAGTGGTAAATCTGTTTTACATATAGCATTATATAAAATATGGGTGCACTACCTGCCATTGTTTGGAAAACTGATTTAAATAGTGATTTAAATAGTTCATATATAACAAAATAGATAAGGATGTCCCAATACATTTCATCTCTACATAAAATTACTTTTATGTCAGTGAATCAGAACTGACAATATGTCTAATTACAAGCACTACATAAACCATCCAGATTGGAAGACATCTAATAATAATTTCCTTTATTTATGTGTTTAAATACGTCATTTTATGCACATCTTCTATAAAGATATATAGCCTACCTTTAAACACTCAGCACACGTGGACAATAAACAAATCTGTAAAAAACACTATTTAACTTGCTCATGCACACTCACACCTAGAAGCAATTTAAAGCAGTTAATCTGTCTAATGTCATGATGGGAGGAAACCTGAAACCAGTTTTTCCAACCTGACAATGGTAGTGCAACCACATTTTATATAATGCTATATTTAAAATATATTTACCACTGAATATTAATTTTTGCAGCGTCTACGTTGGACATCTTAAATATTTTTCTATATATCTAGTTTATATACAAAGACAATTTGGACAATAACACTTAACCTCATGAACTTAACCAGTCCAGCCATGACCATTTTGTTTGTTTAGCCTTTTAAGATCATGGATGGATAGAGATGGACGGATTTAATTGATCCTAAGGGAAACCCATCTAGACAGAGGGAGAACATGCAAATGCTACACAAAAAAGACCCAGACCATCTCACATGGGGATAAAACCCAGAACCCTCTTGCTGTGAGAC
>JAYDZG010000002.1:6862573-6882038 GCA_034509265.1 Microcambeva bendego
AAGACGCATGCACGCACGCACGTACGCATGCAACCCGCACACACACACACACACACACACACACACACACACTCACAAACAGAGCGAGAGAGAGCTCCAGTTAATCTGACTGCTGCAGGATCCAGAGGAAGCATGCAAACCCTACAAATAAAGGACCTGGACTGCTCATTCTGTGTCTGGATATGCATCACGTTTGCAGGAGGTTATAACAGCAAGAGTGATCTAAAGTACTATAGATGCTTGTTCAAACCTTAGCATCACCATCCTAAAAATCATATTTTTGGTGACTCAAGTTGCTACTATATATTGGTAAACATACATTTCTATTATTTTCAAATCAGTGGGAGAGTAATGGAGCTTCAGTAAAAAGAAATAAGTAGCAATAAGCCATTATTTATCTATTGCCTTTTATATTATAGCTGACTAAAGAAATGACTAACATAATTCTAGTTCTAAAATAAGAAATCACAAGTAAACATTTTGGGTCTTTCGGGTTTTTTTTAAATAAGTACTAAGGTGCTTTTTCTAATGGAGACCAAGCAAATGTTTTCACAAGGTGAGACTGCATGTATTCCCATTCTGATGAGGCTTTTGATATTAATTAGGCAACCAATACAAGATAACCACACCCTAACACAGTTGGGGTGTAAATACCTAATTGAATAAAGACTCAATTGAAATACAATTTCATAGTTCCTTGTTTATCCTTTATTTCCAATTTACATTAATTAAAATTGTAACAAAACCAGACTGAAAAAAAAGAAAACAAACAAAATGTTCATAATAATATTAATTATAAAAAATATACACACCCTCACACTAATGCACACATCCTGCTCGAGATGTTATAAAAGAGTATTCTGTTCCATTAAAAAAGCCCTCACTTTACATTTTGGTTACTCTGTAGAGTCAGAGCCAGCTGTGTGATTTGGGTGAGGCTAGCAGGGAGGGATTTGGGGATTCAGGGAACATTGACTGAAATTTAAACTAATAGCACCTTCTGAAGCTGTTCTGGACCAAGCCAGGGCCTGTCCTTCTCTCTTAGATCCCCCAGCTACTGATGATGACTTCACACTCGGATGATTATCTTAGGTTTTTCATTGTGAGGTAGCTTTTCTCTTAAAACAAAGATAATAGAAATGAACAAAACCAGAAATGTGGTCCAAATTTGTTTTTACTAGGGTAATTTGGAAAGGGACAACACTTCCTAAATGAGCAGTCAAGGGGAGAATACGGAAGTACACTAAAAAAAAAACTAAAATAAAACTGCACTTCAGAAAAGTTGTTGGTGTGCAGAGCTACACACTCTCCTATAGACAAACACATATAATTGTGAAAAATATATAAATCTGGCTGTTGCAGAACAGACTTTTACAACTAAACCATGATTTGTACTTTATTATACACAGTAAATAGTAACTCCCACCCTCCCCAGTTTGAACATTTCACAATATTTATCAGAATGTGATGTTTTTACTGAGTCACAGTCAGGAAGCAAAGGGGGGCCGAGTGGGACTGGGTGTGGTTCAAGATGATCTTGGTGGGAATGGCTTCTTTGGTATCCAGCAGAAATAAATTCAGCTCTAAAGCACCACTGCTGAATGTGATGACATCTAGTCATGTTTCTGGTCTTTTCAACAAACACCTTTAGTCTTGCATGCTGGTTACTTCCTCATCTCGGTTCCTATTAGGAGGAAGCACTTTGCTTTCAGGGAAACATGGCTGGATTTCAGATGGAGAGACTTACGGGGCAGTGCTGCTTGGTGCCGTTCTCCTTGACACTAACGCGAACAACACAACTTTTGAGACGAAAGCATTGATCAATTTTCAATTTGGTTTCCTTTACTTCCATATTTCATTATTTGGAGAATGTTATTGCTTCTTGTTGGAGCTATTGCTTATCATTTTCATGTCTTATATTGTTTTTTTTACAAGAAGCAGACTGGTCCAATGTCTACTCCAAACTCTTGGTTAGCTGAACCGATGTCCATGGGAGCGATGTCCACGATGGGCAGCCTGGATGTCTTTTGAGTTTTATACTCAATTACAGTCTTACCCCACTGGCCTGTGTGTTTCTGTAAAACAGAGAAGCAGATTAGTGTGTTTGTATTTACTCTCAAATTTTCACAAATCATTCAAATACATTTGATTGTTTAGTTAATTTTGTACTTTATTCTCAAAGACAATTGGGCCCCACTCAATTCCAAAATAACTGGTAAAAGCACTGTACAGAGTTCTGAGCCAATGCAGTTTGATAACTGGTTTAATATGTCATCTGACCCACAAAATTGGGAAATATGAGAAGGCCCTGTGGTATCTGGCTCTCTAACTACTGTAGATTAGGAAAGATGATTCTAGTGGTTAAGACAGGTGTGCCCACACTGGTGGCTTGAGTTCTACATTTTAAATCCACAGGTAATCGTAATCAGACTTATTCTCAACAATTTATCTCAACCTTATTCTGATCATTTGTACTGAATGGTGTCAGTCAGGTTTGTGGTGTCAGGACAATCGCTGCTGATGCCAATTCTCTCTCTTTCCATTGTTATTTATATATAAATTCGCTATTTAAGACATTGCGATTTGTATAGATTTTTGGTTTAGGTATTTAATCCTCACCTGGCAGCCATCCTCCAGCACACTGTATGTGAATCGGCTGTTGCCCTCTGCTCTGATTTCAACATCGTTGGAGCCCTGCAGCAGAAGCGCCTTCTTCAGGTTTCCAGTAGATTCGTCCATGTAAGCCACACTGTTCTTGCAGTGGTAAGTGATTTTCTGAGAGGCATCACTAGACAGCAGTCTCAGGAAATTCATCTGAATGGAAGCCATATGAGGAGTCTGGCTCTTGTCACCATAGCTGAACTGTTGAAAAGTCAAAGAAGCCCAGACGGTTGTTATTTCATAATTTAACTTACACAAAGACAGAAAGTTAAATGTTGATGTCATTAATTGTTGATGTCATTTGTGTGCGTCACTGCTTGCTAATCATGGAGTCATGACATGTCAAGTTCAGAACCATGGAGAGTAAAAGTACAGACTTGAAGAGTCCTTTCCTGACATTACAGTTTTTTATTTGCTAGCCTAGGATCATCTTTTATAAAATATACAGAAACTAAACAGAAGGGTCTAACAAGATCAGCTCTGTGGTTGCTCACATTAAGGGTAAGACCTACACACTGCCTGGAATGTGGAATAATTTGAGCATTCAAGCTAGTTAAACTATTATTTATATTTAACTTTGCAAAAAAAGGATGGAAAGTAGCACTGGTAAATCAAACTCATCAGGATAAGGCCCTATCCAAGATATATTTTCTCCTTTACATTTATATATTCATATGCATATGAAGAATTACTTTCAAGTAAAGTACTTACATGGAAACCACCATTCATGCTCTCTCCAAACCAGATGTGCTTCTGACCCTTGCTCTTGCTGCTCCACCAGTTCTTGCGTGGGATGCTGCGTGTGCTGGGATTAACACATGTCTCTCCAGTCTCCATATTGCAGTAGACCTTGATAGCATCAACGGCGCAGCCAAGGTTGGGGTCCACCCAGTACTCACCTGTCAAAAACAGTCAAAAATTAAATTCAGAAACAGTCAAAAAATTCATAGATATTAAACAGATACTGCTTTTGGAAATAAAGGTAACTTTTTTGACATTTTTAATCAACAGCATTAACTGAATGGTGACTTATTTGTCGGCTATTGGGTTTAACCAGCCAATTAGTTAACAGGTTAATTAACATCCCTACTTGACTTTTTCCTTACACTCTTTCTTCTTGTTACTTTTAATTTATCCTTACCGCTCTTCCAGTCAGGATGGCAGAGTTTCAGGTCCCGGCAGGAGCGAGCAGGGTTCTTGCGAGAGCCATCGGGACTGCGGATGTCCTCAATCTGGCTGTTAATAGACTTCAGAGTGGCATCAACTTCAACATCATGCTGTCTTAGATTGCTGGAAGCCTCATCGGCACGCATGTAACGCAGGGGATCAGGGCCCTTCTCGGTCTGACCAAGTCCAGCAAAGGCAGACATGTCAATGCCAGGGCCTGGAGGACCAGGAGGACCAGGGGGTCCGGCGTTTCCAGGAGGACCCTACAGCAAAAAGGAAGAAGTGTAGGATGTAAATCAATGCCTGTTATTTTCTATACTTCTATTAAGTTTATTTCTGTATGACAGCCACTTGAACATTATACTCACAGCTGGACCAGATTCTCCAGAGCGTCCACGAGGTCCAGAGGGTCCGATGGGTCCAGGCAAACCGTTTGATCCATCCTTTCCAGCTGGTCCACTGGGTCCAGGAGGTCCCTAAATGCAAAACAATAATTTACATGTATTAAGATGTGTCCTAATGACACTGTACCCAAGCATTAACAAATTATACAAATCAATTCTCACCTTGGGTCCACTTGGTCCGGAAGGTCCAGCAGCACCCTGGTCACCAGAAGAACCCTGCAAAAACAGAACAAATTGTTTGGGTTAAGACATCATTGTAAGGCTTCATTTTGATAAGAAAGATGTTTTTAAAAAGAATGTGAAGGTGTAATCTTACAGGAGGTCCAGGAAGACCCTGCAGACCAGTAAATCCTCTGTGTCCCTTTTGTCCTCTCTCTCCAGCCTCACCAGCTTCTCCCTTGTCTCCACGAGGTCCTTGGGGTCCCTAAAGAAACCCCAGTGTTTAATACACTTATCAACACTGCTCAAGGCATAGACTGTTGTATTTAATAGGGGTTGTAACCATAGATACAATTTAGTGTTCTTTTAATTTGTACTTACAGCCATGCCTCTAGCTCCAGCAGGTCCAGGAGGTCCACCAGGTCCTTGGGGTCCCTACCAATGAAAAGGAAAGTATATTGGATCAGCACCATCATCTTGACAATGAGGACAAGCAATACCATAAAAAACAATCATTATGAGCCCGTTTATGAACATGTAAATTTAGGTCCAATGCTTAATTTATTTCAAATGGTTATTATTTTGCAAACCTAATTTTAGAAAAGTTAGGATGTTTTGAAAATCACAATAAAAAGGGATTTGTTATTTCTCATGTTTTTTTTTTATTTTTATAGTTTGATGTCTGAAACTCTACACACCCTAAAAAGTTGGTACCCTAATAATGACACTAATGTTGCCCATTTGTGGTTAATTTGAGACTTCTGTCTGCTCAACAGCTCAACTTCTCTTCCTGGTGGTTTATGTAAAATGTAAATTTGGACTGTAGGCATGTATTCTGTTTCAATGGTTCATCTCACAACAGGATGTTCCCACTGTACATGCATTTTTGCATTTACTTGATGTACAGTTTTCTTTTCATGATGCCATGGCAAACAATGAGTTGAATCACTAATAATAGCTGTTGATCATGTTGATGGTGAGTACTAAATGAGGAATTAAACTAAAGCTGTGTCCAGAGGGTCATTTAATCAAATAAACAATTGAACTGACTGTAAGAGAGATGGGGCAGTAATTTATCATGTCATGGCGACCAACATAATACTGGCAGAAGGGCAAATTAAGAGTTAAAATGAGTGTGGTATTAGAATCATAAATCACGTACATTCTCTCCTCTGTCTCCCTGTTTTCCAACTGGACCCACGGGACCAGTAGAACCTGGGGCACCTGGAGCACCAGGAGGACCAATCGGACCAGTGTTACCACGCTCACCCTGTAAGGTACACATTTGTTATCAGTAAGCACCAAGTGTTTAGAGCAACATTATGAAATGTTGGATTCTATGAGTGATGTCTTCACCTTCACACCGGTAGCGCCATCTCTGCCAGGAGGACCATCAGATCCAGGATTGCCCTAAGACAACGGAGATTAAAACTGACTGTTAGAAATGTAATGTGTCATGAATATGTGAGGAATAAGAAATATTTGGTTTTGATTTATATTAAATCTTGGTTAAGACAACATTTCTGGCTACCTATGCAAGTCCAGCACTAAATGAGTTCAGCAGTGAGCCATGATGGATTATTGTCCTTCTGCACTTTTTGGCTGGCAGAGGGAGGATGAAGACGTTTTAGGTGGAAGTCATCCTACATATCACAGTTTCTATTTCACAGATTTGCCAGTTCCTCTGTCTGGCAAATCTCCTTTTTGGAACCATTCTTCCAGGTATGCTCCAGACTGGTTTCCCCTCTCATTGTAAGCCAGCACATTTTTAGCACTTTCATAGTATTGGTGCTAGTACTGGAACTAGAGCCATCCAGACGCAAAGCCAATCATTGTTTGTGCTCTTATATTTGGATCAAGTGTAGTCTTTACCTCACGTCCAGTTTCACCAGCTGGTCCAGTCAATCCAGGGGGTCCAACAGGTCCAGGAGGTCCACGGTCACCAGCACCACCTGAAGCGCCCTGTTTACCAGGCTCACCCTATGAAATGCAATGTAAGAACAATTAATATATATATATATAATAGATTACAATGAATCTATTATTACATTACAGAAATAATTACATTTAACATTTAAATAATAATTAGCAATGTGGTCGAATCACAAATAAAAAATGTCAGTTCTTTGGAAAGTGGCACCAAATTTATTTCTTAAGTCTAATAATACATGGCCAAGAAGTTTTAAAAAAAATTCTACTAAAATGTATCATTGTCATAATTGAGTATTCAAATGGCCATTCCTGTGTGTAGTGTTGGTCTATTGTAGTTTAACTCATCATTATTGAGGTCAATAGCTTATTGAGGTACATTACTCTCTATCAATTTTGTATTATGCTTAATATCAGTTCGAGCTAGCTTCATTTTTTGTGAATTTGATGATTAGTATACTCACACCAGGTCCGGGAAGACCAGGGAAACCTCTCTCACCACGCTGTCCAGGCAGACCAACAATACCACGCTGACCAGCAAGACCAGAAGGACCAGAAGGACCATCGGGACCCTAAACACCAAGCAGGAGCAGCCAAGAGGAGGTTAGTAATAAGAAATTTAATGTCTAGCATTATTAAATGACAAAATTACTTCCAAATAATAACACATTTAGGCATTTGTAACAAAATTTAGGCCTTACAGGGGGGCCATCCTCTCCAGGCTCTCCCTTCTCTCCAGGGGTTCCAGGAGGTCCACGGAGACCAGCATCTCCAGATCTTCCAGGGGGACCAGCATCACCACGAATACCCTTAGGACCATCTTTGCCAGCAGGACCAGCTGGACCAGCAGAACCAGGGTTACCCTAAGTTGGGAAAAGTCAAAAAAGGAATCAAAATTCAAACATTAAAAAATAGTATTCTGTTCTGTTCTTTTACGACATGTATAGGAACCTTTCTGAAAACAGATGCCTATGGTAGATGCTTGATGCTGTTAGTTAGTAGCTACAGTCTGTAACTAGTCCCCATCTTGTCCTGTCCTGAACCTGTCTCTTTCACATCAACATCCTGCTTGTCTCCCTTACCGTTTACATAAACTTCCATCTGAAATTTTCATACTCCAAATCATCTCTCTTATGATTTCAGTACTCTATCAGTCAGTTCTAACAATTATAACTGTCAGAATGCCACTGCCAATAAAGCTATCTATCTGGTAAGTGCTTACATTAGGGCCGGGTGGTCCAACTCTTCCAGCAGCACCTGGGAAACCAGTAGCACCCTGAAATAGAGAGAAAAACATTAAGTCTAATTCCAGCACATACACACTATTTTGTAAAACTCAATTAAACACAATGACTTACTGGGGCTCCCTGTGCTCCACGGGCTCCTTTAGGTCCGGTTACACCAGTTGGGCCCTAAAATCAAGCAAATACTGTATATATTACCAAATGAAACAGTATATGTCATATACAACGTGAACATAAATCAAATCTGAAGACAGTCTCAGTAAAAATGGAAGGAGTTGTGTTAATATCTAACTGTATATTAAGTCAAAACATTACTCACCACTGGGCCAGGTGCACCAGATGGTCCTTGAGGTCCAGAGGATCCAGCATCTCCTTTCTGACCTGACTCTCCCTGTTCTCCTTTAGTTCCAGGTTGGCCATCAGCACCCTGATAGAAAAGAAAAAAAAACAAATGTTAAATTTATTGCTTCTTCTTACTGTCATTGTGTCCTATGCATCAACCTAAGCATTAATAATTTTATATACTCCAAGCTTCTTTTTTTATTTACTTATATATATATCTTACATTTGATTCTATAATAATGTTAATTTGCAAAACTATAAATCTAGTATAAATGTGTTACTTATCAATATTACTCTTAATTTTAATGTATTACGTATCAATGTATTAATAATAATAAATAATGGATGTTAAATCTGTATTTAATCTGCATTCTTGATTATGATTTATGTGCCAAAATGTGCCAGCAGATGCTTTTATCAAAACTGACCTAGAAGTTGTGGCAACTTTGACCTAGTGGGGATTTAGCAATGATGAGGATAAAACCATCAACCTTCTGATCTGATAGTCATTTACCTCAAATGCTTAGCTACCACTGTACTAGGTGTTCAACTTACAAAAAGGCTACACTATTCCTAACCAAGTCCTGGTTTTATGGCCATCAATATAATTAATAATATTGTTGATTAAGGGGAATATATGATGAATTGTTACCTATTTCCGATCGCTCTTCCCATTTTTTACTTTCCAAACTTTTAATTATGTCAAAGATTGCAATTATATCAATGAATCCAAATCTACTCACAGGAGGTCCAGCAAAACCAGCAGGGCCTGGAGGTCCAACCTCACCACGGTCACCCTTGATGGAGAAAAAATATGGTAAATAAAAGAAGTAAAAAAACCTATAAAACATTACCCACAATCAAACCAGCGTTCATACTTACAGGAGCACCACGAGCACCAGCTGATCCAGTTGGGCCAATAGCTCCATTTTCACCCTTAGAGAGAAATACAGATATATATTTTAGACAAAAATAGATAGTTACTCATAAGCAATCTTTTTTCAAGCAAAAACTTGTATAAAAGTGTTTTTAGGCTCTAACCTTAGCTCCATTGGGACCAGAAGGACCAGGTGGACCAATGGGACCAGTCAAACCCTACAATAGTAAGTAGTCCATGTTTAGAACAATTATATACAAGATTCACACATAAAAAATGGATCAATCTGTGACATGCATGTGTGCCACTCACTCTTGAACCATCTTTGCCAGGAGCTCCCTCAGGTCCTTTCTCTCCGGTGTCACCCTATTAAGAGACACAAAATATAGGCATATAGCTGATCAATCAACAACAGTAACATTTTAACTAAAAAGTTACACCAAAGCTAAAATCTAAATGTAGATGGTAATTTACTTACTCTGTCTCCCTTGGGTCCAGATATACCAGCACCTCCTCTCTCCCCGGGCATACCTTGCAGGCCAGGAGGGCCCTGAGCACCAGGAGCACCAGCTGGGCCAATCGCACCCTTTATTATCAGATGAAAGCAACATAACAATTTAAGATTAGAATATATGCACTAATAACCATATTATTCATGTGATACATTACCCTCAGTACTAACTATGGATGAGGGAATTGGTCTCTATGTTTACATATTCATATTTATGTTAGCATACAAAATAGTTGTGTATTTTGTAATTTGGATGGACCCCCAGCAAGCTGCATGCTTGTTAACCAACCTCAACTGGAAAGACTTGTATTGGTTTATATTTATCATACATTAATGCTATTTACAAGGAGTCAAAAAATTACAAATCTCTGCCTAATATGTTTCAGCATTCACTTGCTGATACCTGGACTCCACAAAGTAGTCCTATGGTATCTGGTACCATGTTATCTCTGTAAAAAAGGCTTTATTGGACTGGTCAACCTCCTTCTATTGCTCCAATGTCCAGTTTCATTTCCTGTTGGCCATTATAGGTGCTTCTGACTGCACAAGTGTTAGGAATGTCCCTTTGACTAGTTTGAGACTATAGAAAGCCATAAACAATGGGGTTTGCATGTTGTGACACATTCATGTTATAGTGTTAATTGGGATTAATATCATTTGTCTGTCTGTTAATAGTCTTGTCTATGGTATGTGATATGGGATTAACAATTTTGGCCATGCTTCATCGGTTTAAGCCTGCTCATAACTGCTAGATTAATACCATCAGCTCTTAAAAATGTCTGGCAGAGACAGTTGCTATGCAAATTTATGGGAGGCTGGTCAAATGTTTGCCTTATCAATACTATAGAATGTAGCAAGAAAAGGACTTTCAGAGAATTCATTACATATTGGTGTCAGTAATCGTACCTTGGGTCCATCAGTTCCAGCAGTTCCAGGAAGTCCTCTTGGGCCCTGAAGACCCTGCGGACCTGCACTTCCTCTTTCACCAGGGAATCCACGCTCACCCTATATTAGATTTATACAAAATTAGAAAGGGAACATGGAACAGTATGTGTAATACAGTCATGATGCTAAAAGACAGGAACTTACTCTGGGTCCAGCTGCACCAGAGGCACCACCCTCTCCAGGAACACCCTGAGGAAAGAATTAATTGGTTAAAACTAAAATACTATTACCTGGAAACAAGAGATTAAGCAAAAAGATCAAGCATAGTTCTCACCTGGTCACCTGGTTTACCACCCTCTCCTGGGGGTCCAGAAGGTCCAGGCAGACCCTGGACAAAAACAGAGAACAAAAGTTTAATTTGTGTTTTATTTAATTGGGATCTAGAATGGTAATTACATATAATTGACCACCAATATGTATTTTAGTGGCATGAATGTGAATAAATTAATATGAAAAAATGTGATTTTTTTGTTAGATTAAGTTTTACCTGGAAGCCAGGTGGACCAGGTTGTCCTTGTTCACCCCTCTCGCCAGCAGGTCCCTAAAAACATAAAGTGGTTAGTACATATTACTGCTTAGAAGAATCACTCTGTTGCTCCATTCTAATTCATTTAAAATCTAGTTTGGTTTTATTTTAATTTATTTTATTTTGATTAGAAAACGATGAAAACAAGTGAACAGTAAAGTGTTCAGTCTGTACTGTGTGTAGTATATTTCCAGGATCCATTATGTAATAAAAAAAGCATTTTGTGTATAGACTTTAAAACTAAGAAGGGCTTTCTGAACAGATATTTGTTTTAAGTTGGAAGGTAAAGCATCCGAAAGCAATTTCATGATGTCATCTGAAAATTATTTATATTTATGTAAAATTATACTTTAGTTAAAAATCCTTAAATGGCTAAATGTACCAGTAAGCAAACCACATTTAAATACATCTGAACTAATGATAAGCATTCTGTGGTCTAGTTACATAGTAATTGGGAAATTGATAGATTGATATGTTGTAATCAACTAGGCAGAACTTACAGCAGGGCCAGGGGGACCAGCTGCTCCAGTCTCACCATCTTTACCAGACAAACCCTAAAACAGACAGAAACAAGGTCCATTTAATATTAGTTATTCATCTTTGTTAAACAAAATATTAAATACTATTTATACCACATTATACTGTAATAAACAAGGATGACTTACTCTCAGACCAGGGCTGCCAACAAGTCCTTTCTCTCCAGGTTTGCCACCCTCACCCTAAATGTAGAAGATAAACATGTATTCAGTGAGATCCACCACTGGAAACTGATTGCCAATATAAAAGTTTTTGAAGATCATGTTGAAGATTACATTAGCTCCTTTAGGTCCTGGGAAACCCATCACACCAGGCTGTCCACGAGTTCCCTGAGGCCCAGGGGGACCAGGGCGACCATCCTCACCAGGAGCCCCCTATGAGGTAAAAAGATTCATCACACCACTGATTTGATTTTTCATTTATTTTATGCACAATAATGTTTGCAACCGAAAAGCATCAATGCTTAAAATGCTTAAAACTCAAAAGCCACAAACAGGGGACTTTTTAAAGCAAAACCTTTATTTATAATTCTGAAAAAAGTTATAATCAAAAACAATGGCCTTAACACTAAAAGAATATCTGTGGTTTCCTGCTGTCTGTCAATGGCTTTTAAATTGTAGTGTAAAAAGTAAATAAATACAAAATAATGAAACCATTTCCGAACCAAAATAAATAATTGGTTCTTTTCTTCGTGATCCCATATTCAAAAGGATCTTCAAAGGAAGACAGATCTGGACCACAGGCAGGTCAGTCAAGCACATGCACTCAGTGTGTGTTTAAAGCCACACCGTTGCTTTACTGAATGATGATACTGAATGAGGCTTGGCATTTTGCTGCTGAAAAATCATTGGGAGTTCCGGGATCTCCTGGAGCATCCATTAATGCAGATCACCCCACTTCATCTTAGGCCCACATAATCTGATTTAAAAGCTGAAGTCAACCACATAACATATTTCCATTGACTTGTGGTCCAACTCAGATGACATGGGGCCCAGAGAACCCACTGGTATTTCTGCACAAATTAAAAAATATGACTTCCTCTTTGCAAAATACCCTTGCTAATTCCTATATCAGTGAAGATGAAGAACATGGTTAATAGAGCTTGAAGCAATCCAAGTAAAGAACAATCTGGGAAACTTACAGTAGGGCCAACTTTTCCTTGGGGTCCAGCATCTCCAGGGCGACCAGTGAGACCCTATAACATTCAAAACAAGACAAATGTGATATTTAACATGTATAACACTGACTGAAAAAGAGATTGCATTAATATTTAATTTATGAACTACAGGAGATGAGATATGTTCTTTTTGCCTCACAAGAAATCCTCAAAATAAAGTTCTGACTTACTCTTGCTCCAGGTAGACCAGACTCGCCAGGACGACCAGGATCTCCACCAGCACCTTTTGGTCCAGAAAGTCCAGGAACACCACGATCACCAGGTGCCCCCTATGAAAAACCACATAAAAAAGATCAGCATATAATAATCTCTTGCAAATGTTTAAACTAAAATTTAAAAACTTTTTGTACTCACCTTAGCACCAGCAAGACCATCCTGACCTGGGAATCCCCGGTTACCAGGAGCACCCTAGCAAAAAAAAATATGATTAGCTATGTGGTGTAACAGATAGGAATTCCAAAATCTATTTGCAGTACAGCAATTTTAAAGCAGAATTATTTGAAGACTTACTCTCTCTCCTGGAGGTCCAAGAGGGCCAGCAGCACCTGGTTCTCCTCTAGGTCCTCTCTTGCCCTCCTCTCCAGATGGGCCTGGGGCACCCTGAGGTCCCGCCACACCCTATTTAAAGAAACCAAAGAAAACTATTTTATGAAGCAAGTTATGGAATCAAATAATAAGTGCAATAGTACTAGTTAGGATTAAAAGGTAATCATCCTAATTATTAAAGAGAAATGCTGTGTTGTAGGACTTACCCGCTCTCCTTTAGGTCCAGAATCACCCTTAAAGCCTGCAATACCAGGGTCTCCCTGTTAAAATACAAAAAGTTGTTAATATAAACAATGTGCACAACAATGGTAAAGGTATGAAAGATCTCCTGAAAATGAGATTAATACTTACACTCTGACCCTTGGGGCCTAGAGGTCCAGTAGCTCCCTGAGGTCCAGGTGGGCCACGGGGTCCTGGGAACCCTGGGGCACCAGCAATACCAGAGGCACCCTAATGAGAAAGTTTTTGAACAGTTTATATTTTGCTGTGCCAGATCTAAGAATTATATCTAAGAACTATTTAAGAACTATAATCTATGTAAAGCCATTACTAATAAATGTTACTAAATTATAAAATCTAAATTTATTTAAATTATGTTAAATACTATAATGGATGGTGTATCCTGCTAATTTTTAAATGGCTAAATTGGAACCAAATTTGTAGTACTAACAAAGCAGTCTTATCTACATTAGTTTAAGATAATAGAGAGGATAATTTACATGATGATATACTTACAGCAGATCCTTTGGCTCCAGGAATACCATCAGTACCGGGGTTACCCTATGCAAATGGAAAAGACAATGCTTATAATTCATGCTAAATATAAACACAGTAAGAGACAAAGTTTGTGTACATTTCATTAATGTGAAGTATCCAGTTTATCATGTTACCTTTATAGCATTTAGAAGATGCTGCTATCCAAAGTGACTGATTAATAAAATTTGAGCAAGGGGGACAAAGGGGTGGGGCTTAAACCAGCATCCCTCTGATTAATAATCAAGTAACCAAACGACTGAGCTTCCCATAAGCTATACATTTTTAGTTTAGCAATAAAAGCTTATGCGTGTTGATTTAAACCTTATGTTTGTGGTATCATAAGGTAGTTTTCTTCAGATTCCCCAAAACTGGATTAACTATTTGCACCTTTAGGCTGGCATTGAGGGTGAACTTTCCCCTTTTAATGTGGGGTTTTACATCCCCACTATGTACATTGTCCTCTTGACATGACCAACTTTCTTATATGATGGACCACAGTGCCACAAGTGGTGAAATAAGTACACTGCAGCTTTTGCATGCAATTCAGATATGTCATTAAGTTGACTTACACTAGCTCCAGCAGGTCCAGGAGATCCAGGAGTACCAGCTTCTCCACGAGGTCCTTGAGCTCCCTCAGGACCACGAGCACCAGTAGGTCCAGCTTCACCCTATACAGATTGGAAAAACAGACACAAAGTTTTAGGTAGTTTTAAACCATCTATTTGGACAAACTGCAACCTACTAGGCTAAAATGTTATGACATAAGTAATGCCTGACATACCTTAGAACCAGGAGATCCTGGGAAACCTGGGGCACCAGCGGGACCAACAGGACCCTGAAAGGCAAAAATGAATATGAAAATTATTTAATATTATAACCTTAAAAAATATTTTACTTTTTTCATTCTCAAATAATGCTTTAGGTAGTACTTACAGGAGGACCAGCAGGCCCAGGAAGACCATCATTACCTCTGGCACCCTACAGAAGCACAACATAAGTTAATCAAGTATAAACAACATGGTCACATGAAGATATATTTATTGATCTAACAACAATAATTGCATTCAGTCATTTTAACATTAATGGTCTTCATTTATCTTTGTGTTTATTGACTAATAGACTTTCCAATATATGTCACAAGATGTAGCAAATCACTTACAGCAGCTCCAGAAGGTCCAGGGCGCCCTCTCTCACCAGGAAGACCTCTAGGGCCCTAAGACAAAAAAGCAAGAAAAATACAATTAGCATACAAAATATGCAGTTTTAAGCATTTAAATAATACAACATTATCTCTATGACTCACCATTGGTCCAGGAGCACCATTCTCACCAGCGGAACCAGTCTCTCCCTGTAGGAAAATGAAGACGTAGTTGAACACTGCACAGTATTATTTTAGAAACGCAGCAAAGAGTTTTAAGTGTAATGTGTTGATTTTGCTTCCTTTTGTGATAAGTCTGAATACATCTATCAGTGTGTATGATGCCTGTGTTGCAAATAGTCACATGGCAAAATCAAGAGAGGTTGTGTTTAGATTAAAAGCCTGTAAATTATAACTACTTAGAGCTATAAAACCTGACAATCCACTCCTATGAGAGGGCTTCTCCCAAGATTGCCAATTTAGTCACACAGTAATATGTATAACTGGACACTGATTTTGGTCAACAAAGCTTCAATTAATGTTCCGGTTCATTCATTCGTTCATTTGGTGGTTCAGTAGGGCTGAGGTCAAGTGTCTTATTTATTTATTTTTGCTGGGACTGCAACATGAAAGAGCCTAAACCATTTCTACACTTAACATAATTATGCATTAGGATGTTTATAATTCAGTCAGTTGAGATAGTAACTATGGTTACTAGATTGTAATGGCTACCACACCACTGCATCAGAACCAAGCATCTAGAAGGTAGTAAACACAAATCGACCATGTTTAATGAATGGAAGGTTGGACAGCTCTCTTCCAGCTGTGATTTGTGATTTCTGGGACTGGTCTGTGAGATCTGTGGGAGCTTGGCGTGGTAGGTGATAAGACATGCGTTGGAGGTGGAGTGTGGTGGTCTGGCTTTCCTTGAGGGGCAGTGCGGATTCCTAACTGGAAATTGAAAATGATAATTTTGATGGATAAGTTTAAATATCATGGCCAAATTGTGGCCAGATCTTCCTCTACAGATGTATAGTGATGCAACAGAAAAAAATGTCCTGTCAATTTACAGTGGCTGGCAGCTACTGAGCTGTGACTCAAGACCTCCCGAATGGACTCGGGAACATTGAGCTGCACTTCCACACAAACTTCAAGGCTAGACACAAACGTATTTATTTTGTAAATACTATTTCTTATTGGTGAGTTAAACTGATCTTAATGCACATTATATCACACTTAATAAAACATTTTTTTTAAATATTATTTTACTTTTCTCCTATCCATCTATTAGTGGAATGGCCGTGAATTAGCTTTAATTTTGAATACTTTTCACTTTCTTTTTACAAAAGTAGTTACTGTCTTTTGCTATTGTAAGTTACTAACACTGATTTTGTAGAAAACAGAATACAAGCACTAGGCTAAAAAAAATTACAAATACAATTACTTCTGTTGTCATTTAATTACCATTTAAGGCAAATGCTTACACTTATAAAAAGTTTGCAACATATCTAGAAACCTCCACTTCATGTCTTACTTAATGGTGCTCTAATTAAATATGTCCTAGTAAATACACACACACACACACACAATGTGATTGGTGACTAACATGAAATTCTTTGGTTATCCAGGTTTGCTTTGTACTTTGTAATCTGAGAGGCTTTGTTGATTTGTACCTTAGCTCCAGCAGCTCCACCCTCTCCCTTGGCGCCATCAAGACCTGGGTGTCCCTATTAATACAAACAGGTGTGGTGTAAGTGTCATGTGAGTACAGCTAATGATCTTATTTGCAAATATTATAAAATAAAGTGTTACATACTCTGTGTCCCTTGATGCCAGGAAGTCCAGGAGTTCCAGGGAATCCACGAGCTCCCTACGAAACAAACACACTTAATTTTTAGTATAAAACTACCTGTATTATAGATTATACTCATAAGACTGTATGCCTTTGTTGGCCTGGCCGCTACTACATTTAAATGCCCGCTATTTAAAACCAGTGCTTACCTGAGGCCCAGGAGGTCCACGGTCACCAGGTTTACCAGGCTTACCATTCTCACCCTAGAAAAGAACAGTATGTATGATTACAGACTGCATATAAAAACCAGCTGCTTAAAGAAAATCCAGAGGATTGTCAATAGACTACTCACATCACTTCCAGATTTTCCAGGTGATCCAAGTGGGCCGCGGGGTCCCATAGGGCCCTGTTGGCACAAGCAGTAATGTGCATGGGTTATAAAGTATTTTATTTATTTTATGAAATGATTCTGGCTCTATCAGGGTGTGTAGTGATTTGTTTGGGATTTTAATTTGTGCAATCTGGTATCAGATGGAAAGAGCCCATGTCCATACTCACAGCAGGTCCGGGTTCGCCTGCCTCACCAGCGCTGCCTTGAAATCCTTGTGGGCCCTGCACAACAGATGAGAGTGTGGTATTATGTGTTGGTGTATGTATGAGATGCACTTTATGATTCATGTGCATCTCATTCATGTACGTATTTCATCAGTGACTCGGATGACATGTAAATGTCATTTTCCCCAAACCATCCGCTTATCAAGTTCATTCCACCACAGTAGATTTTCTATTGAACTATCATAGCTGTTGTATTAACCCCAGCATTTTCAACATTGTAAATGACTAAACCTGTCTATTACAGTATCCTCATATCTCTCTATGTTATTTATATTGTCTGTATGCGTGTAATGTAATTATTGTATAACACTGCCACAATCCATTCACACAATCAGATCATTTAATTCACAATAGGTTGGTTCATTTTATTACTTACAGGTGCTCCACTTGGGCCAGGAGGACCACGGGGACCCATTGGGCCCTAAAGAAAAACACAAAATTTAGTTTATTAAGTTGACATTATGAATATTTTACCTCACAGAATGTCACATGTCATGGTAGGTGATTCACATACATGTAGGTCATGACTTGTATTATTCCTACTCTGCTTTCAGAAGCAGGTACTCTGCTAATACTTGAAAATTCATAAAAAAGAAGCTCCTTTTGTTGATGTAACCAAATTGATAATATTGTTGAATAAGCCATTTAGACATCCACATAAAGCCAACAATTCTGTCTAATTTGAGCTAATTGCATAAGTCAGATTTGCTAATTGCTGAGTATCAGTAGTAGACATGTGTAAACTTGAAAGTCACATATGTAACTATAATATGTTAACTTACTTTATTATAATGTATTTTTAAATACCATTATACACATACAGTGAAGAAAGTATTTACATTCTGCACACTTCACTGTGTTGTTCATTTAATTTTGAAAAACTGTAATTGTCATGGTACTCCTCAATATACATCATCCATGAAAAAGTTAAAACATTTGTATAAACTTAGTTAAATTTAATTAATTCATTAAAATTAAAAACATGTTTGGTCTAGCAATGCATCTGCTCAGTGCACTATTATGCCTTATGTGTTATGTGTTAATGCTTCTTGAATACAATGCAAAACGGCAAAAAAAAGCAGTTTATACCATGCTTCATGGTAGATACTTTCAAGAACAGTCAGACTAAATGGTCAGTGTCTGTGAACTGCCAATTCAAGGTCTGTGGAGAGTAATTTGATGATATTTAAGCCTGGGCTTTGACTTTGACTCTTTTAGGGCTATTGAGCAACTTCAGTATTGTTTTGCTTATCCACTTCAGTTGTATGTGGAAAGGTGAACCGGACCTGAGATTTTCTTCAAGGAGGCCACTCAATTTTCACCACTCTCTCTGGCCCTACTACTGAGAACCATCCATAATGTGATGCAGCCAAAACCATGTTTCAGAATAAGGTACACAAATGCCTTTTTTATCTCTATATTTAATAGTCATTTCTTGTGAAGTTGAATAGTCATTGAATAGTAATATTGTTGTTTTGTAAGTTTAACATATCAATATGTTCTGTAGCTGTTCTTAAAAAGTAGTGTGGTTAATAATGCAATTGTTAAAGAGACCTAACCAAACAAATACTTATATACTATGCTTGCACGGATTCACTTAAAAGGCTAACAATATCTCACCATTGGTCCCTGCATCACACCCATCTGAGCTCCTCCAGATTTCTCATCAAAACCACCAGCCATCTGGGCAGCAAAGTTCTACAAACAGAGTTATATTATATGTTACAATTTATATAGGACAGGACACAGAAAAACTAATAAGTAAAGAGAAAACTCACTCCTCCAAGTCCAGGGACATTTGGGCCTGGTGGTCCGGGAGGTCCAGGGGGTCCAGGGTTACCAGGAGTGCCGGGTTCACCATCTCTTCCTCTTGGTCCAGTAGTTCCCTGGAAAATAAATAGAATTTCAATGTCTTAGAAGTGAGATATTACAAGACTCTTGTGTCATGACAGTATCACTGGTTTGTTCAATAACTCACCATCTCAGGTCTAAATGGAAAAATATTTGTAATGTAAATTGTCTTACCTTCTCACCCTTGGGTCCTCTTTCTCCACGTGTGCCCTGCTCTCCAGATGGTCCCTAGAACATCACAAATACAACTGATTTGAAGGTCTTAAAACTAGCACGTATTCAATGCTA
>JAYDZG010000002.1:6902623-6915390 GCA_034509265.1 Microcambeva bendego
CCGATCTGGAATAAAAATAAAGTTTTGGAACAATGCTTATGGAAAAGCATAGTACAACAGTAGTAGTCTCTACACTATTGACTATGGCTTATGATATGTGATGTTGATGACAAATGATGACAGTCTGCGGTTTCAACTATACAACTGCTCTGCTGTCTCTAAAGAGATGTTGTCCGGGTACTTCGAACCAGAGCTCCATAGATCTGTGTAAATGATGTCCCCTGGGTAACAAAATGTGTAGCTGTGAAATAATGAAGCTCTCAGTTAATCTCAGACATTGTTACTTGTGGTACAGATGTATAGGAAAGACTTGGCGTAGGGACAACAAAATGTAACCCAGAGATCTGACAACGGTGAGATTCTTTCCACACCCCCACCACAACATGTTTGAACAGTGTTGTCATCTTTGTTGTGGTGGATCAAGGTCACTGTGATACCAGCAAACAGGTGATTTGGTCCTTGTGCAATTTGAAATAATTTTTAACCCAAATCCATCGTAAAGCTAGTTACAGTAGAATGAAATATCTAAAGATTTAATGTGTTACAAAAAAAAGTTCAAAAGTTACAAAACCAGTTTTAAAAGAGAGCAACATACATAAACCCAACTTTATAACCTATTAGTTATTTTAATGTATCAGTAACCTTCTTTTAAAAGTTTCACTATTATATAAGCTTTGCATGTGTATAAATTAATCCTTTTTTGTCCATGTTGAAAAATTCCAAAGATTTCAGACCTCTGCTGCTTTAAAAGCTTTGACACTACTGACACACAGCATTGCACAATTGATCAAGGTATTTAGCAGCATCACAAATAGAAACAACTGTCATCCATATGTCACCATTAAAGCAGTCAACTCAAGTGAGATCCACCAGTGGAACGACAACACTCGTATATCATTCATCTTTCACTGAATGCTTAGCATCTGTTATCCGAATATAACGAAAGGTTTGGATTTTATGGGTTTATTTTAAATTATTTGATTGTCCTATATGTGACAGAGTATTTTTATAGCCCCCTAAGTTTTATTGGATATTGTTAGGATTAATAAATAAACATTTTAATTAAAATTATGGTTGTTGGGTTTTTCATTCATGTATCAACATTCACAGTTGATTAACTGATACAGGAATTGCTCATATTAATAATAAATTATTAATATTACTGTATTGTTATATTATGTAAAAGTGTTAGTGTTAGAAATCTGAGGGGCCTGCTCACTGGTATCCTGCCAAGGGAGAGTACATTATCACCATTACCATGTTTGGGACTAGATCAGGTCTCCATGCTCTTGGTTATTGGACCATTTCCGAAGTCACTGCCACCTCCTCCCTGAGCACATCCATATCCATTGCAGAATGCAACCACGTGCTCAACGGTTTATGAGCTGTTGCTACATTGGACATGATAACATCACTGAAGCGCGTGTGGTTGGGAAGAGCTAGAAGAGAACCTGTGGATTATACTACACTACCATAGGATTTATTTTCACAATGCACTCTTTAAAGCATTTTCGAAGTCTCGGAGCTGGCACTGTACTCTTAAGAGAGGTCGCAAAATCGGTGAGCGCGGAAAATAAATGTTCGTCCTCAAAAAGTCTCGTGCGATTCCTGCGCACGAGCGCGTCGGTACAACAGCACCCTCGTCATCAGCACGTGGTCACGGATGCGGACAGGTAACAGACTGCAGAAGTTAATTCTACTAAATCATACTAAATGCATCCAAACACAGCACATAGATCAACATTCAGAACAAACCAAATCTAAAATGTCCAGCAAAAGCAGTTATAAAGGTTTAAAATATAGAGACCAATAATGACCAAATAAATGTGACAGATATATTCAAAACAGTAAAGCTGCTAGTTTGTGTACACATTTATAGAGAAGCAAGCTTCTTTGTTCACATGAGTTAAATTTGGCATGACACCATTGTGTGTATTCTGTGTAAGTTAATTGTTTACTTCAGAACAGGCTAAAATAACTTTTCATGAAAATATATTTTATCAATAGCTTCAAAACATGCAAAAAATAGAAACTCTTCAACTTAGCCCTTAAATGTTGCTAAGGGGGCTTTTTGAGCTTATTTTTATCTTTTAATTATTATTGTTTTTAAAATAACCCACTAAAGTTGTGGTTGTAGAGAAGGTTAGTCTGTGTGATGTTTTGTGTTTTTTATTAGTCTGTTAATTACGATGATCTGCTTGTGTTAGTAAAGTAGCAGTGCCTGAGCTGGAGAACCTCTTGTTCAACACAATTTCGAAAGGAGAACAGAAGATCTCCGTGGGCCGCTTCATTAGTGTAAGTGATATAAAAAGCAGTTACATTGCCTGTTACAGTTTCAGAGATGATTCACATATTTGTCTTGTTGTGATTGAATGGACATCTTATAGGTTACAGAACACTGTAAATAATTGGCATGCCAACATATGTAGCAAGGAAGTATGTTTAGGATAGTTTTTAAGCATTAGAGAGCATATATACCTGTGTGTCTGAGAATATGTGTATCATACATGTGTATCACCCAGGAAGCAAATAAAGGAATGTGACTAATAACAGCATGTAGATCTACATGTAACAGCATGTAGATCTACATTTTATTTATGTCTTAATGAACAAAAATAATTATATTGTATAGGAATGGTCAAACATTCTTTACGAACCTGTTTTTTGCATTTATCTTGACTATTTTTACATGGCTTGTGTGCTTATCAGGAGCTGGAGAGCACAGGATTGTTGATCTCTGATCCACGATTGAGGGACTGCATGCACCAACTTCACCAAGCAATGCAAGAACCTGCTGACATAGCAATGATAGATCAGGAGCTCTTCAGGAAGTAAGTATGTGTAAGTGTTTCTATATTTACAGAAAACACCATGTGAATGAACCCAAGCTACATAATGGTATGTAGCAAAACCAATGTCACATTGAAGCTGGTAATAATATCTGAGGTGGAACAGGATAGTTTTTTATATTGTTTACACCTCTAGGAATATAACTTAATAGCCAAAGATCCAGGATTGGAGAAAGTTGGAGAAAAGTGATCTAGGCAGGTAACAATTTTAACATGATGGTGGTGTAGTCACAGGACATGACAAGTATATCAATTCAACAAACTTTGTCAGTATCATATTAGTGACATTGTAATGCTTGTCCATCACCCAAATGATATCTGGTTTATGATGGTTCCATGGGGGTCTCTTCCCATCAATGGGTGAATTGGAGGGAGATGGCAGTGTGGACAAAGCAATAGATAGGGAGCAGTCATGAATTAAAGCTCATCAAATGACCTGTAAATGCATATGCAATGTAGATTAACCAAACAGAGGTAGATGTTGAGTGTATAATAAATACATTATTAAATAAATACTGTATTTTTTTCTTGGTATTTCAGTATACTATAATACATGGACACACACCACACATTTGTGATACATCTTGGCACATGTGGCTGCAAAACACTTTTTATGCATGCTTGCATATGTGTGCACACTTTGTGTGTCATAAATGTTACACTGTATGTTATGTACAAATGTACATTATGTATCACATTGAAATCAGTGATTGAGTTTGCATTTAATTTATTTTAGATGTGCTAGAGGCAATATCGTCCTGCTAACTCAAGCATTCCAAAAGAAGTTCATTATTCCAGAATTCATTACATTTGCATCTAATATTAATCAGCTGTACTATAACGCACAGAGTCAAAAAGGAGGCCAAGTAAGTTGTACAGACATATGTACACTTATAAATCTGTCTGAATAATGTAACAGTAACTGTGTCTGTGTCACAGGTTGCTGACTACATTCCTCAACTAGCTAAATTCAGCCCTGATCTGTGGGGTGTGTCTTTGTGCACAGTCGATGGTCAGCGGTAAGAAAATAACCTTTAAATGCTCTTTAACCATGTCTTAATAAAATAATCAGCAGATAATCTTATTTGAACCTGAGATTTGATATTCACAAAGTTTAATGAATGCAAAATATATTATAGGTAATTTTGGACCCCTAAACCAAGGAGTGTATACATAAATTCAAGATTACCCAAGGGTTAAATATCTTTTATTTTCCCTGTCTTCTCAGGCACTCTACAGGAGACACACGAGTGCCATTCTGTTTGCAGTCGTGCATGAAGCCGCTGAAGTATGCTCTGGCTATACATGAATTTGGAACGAAGCATGTGCATTCTTTTGTTGGAAAAGAGCCAAGTGGCCTCAAGTTTAATAAATTAAGTTTAAATGAGGATGGTAAGCAACAAAATATACATTTGCATATTATCTAACATCTACCAGACTAAATATCCATTTTGTACACTTTAAACAATCATTCTGTGCTCAAGTGTCCAATTCAGTGTTTTATGCTCATTATACTAATGTTTCATTAGTAGGGCATAAAACACCAATGTTCAGGTTTCAACCTCACCTATGCCTAATAATTGTAATATTTCAAAAGCACACGTATCTCCATACATTATTAATGTCTATTAACTGATTTTCCATACTGTGTTTGTAACCCCAGACAAACCTCATAACCCTATGGTTAATTCAGGTGCCATAGTCATCAGCTCTCTTTTAAAGGTAAGAATGCTATACAGTTTACTTTAGAACATACTGTACATTTGCTATTGGTTCTATGTAGATGCAGTTTATTTTATTCAGCAATCTTTTGGAAAAGCTTAAAAGTAATGGCAGGATTTGGTTGTACCATTCGATTTAGAACAGGTGTGCGTGATACATGTCGGGACATGATATAATAAGTGTCAGTTACTAGGGGTTGGGGGAGGTGTATAATGTTACCCAATAGGAATCAGTGAGGGTGTGCTGTAGAACAGCTGCTAATAACAGGAAGAGTGAGAAAACGTGACTTTAGGGAAGGGTTTTTTTCAGTTTACTATTTACTATCTGTAATACAAGTATATCTTCATTTAATTCAAAGATAGAATACATACAAAATATTTAAATTTTGCGATAAAATGACAATAAATATTTCTGGAGTCTTGCACTCAGATGGTGCAGCAGTAGTTTTTACGCTAGGCTACTAGTGCTAGGATCCATGGTATGGTTCCACGGCAGGCCAGTCATCTACAAAGGGTGGAGAGTTGACAAGGCCCATAAGCCCAACCTACAACTTGAGTAAAAAAGGTGGTAAAACGTAAAAATGTTTTTAAAAGTCTTTAAAAGTTTTAAAGACAATTTCATGAATGACTAACACCTAAATTAAACCATACATTTTACTTTAAATCTTCAAATTGCAATGTTTCATAACATTGTAGTGCCTTTAAAATGTGTAATGCTGTTTTATTTTTTATGCAATGGAAACGAGATTAAGTTAGATGAATGCAAGCTTTGATGGGGTTTTTTTGTCAAATATAAAATGCTTGCAGCATTTAAAAAATGATATTAATAATATATATTATCTTGAAAGAATTACATCAGTTACTCTACAATGCTTTATAGCACCTGGTGTTCTAATATACCTTTCATCAAATGTTAAGAACTAAATTAGGCAGATATGACATTTAATTAGTAATTATATACCAAACAAGAATAACTGAGAGCTGCAGCATGGGTTCCTCGAAGCAAACCATGCTCTGCTCTGACCTGACCTTTCTACTAAGTTGGTGTCCCTGTTCGTCTGGCCGAATCTAAACCTGCCTCCCTTTTATGACCTTTCTATTAAGAGACAAATCTGTCGAGCACTCCTGGGTATAACAGCAGCTGGCACATGGACAAAAGGGACAGCCTGCTACTGGCTCAGATAGTAAACAGGCAAGAATTAAAGAAAGTATATGACATTTGGTGTAGTTATATAAAATGAAATTGTGATTAATTTTGCATTGCAGTGGTAGTTATTGCTAGTGGGCATAATATTGTCCAGAACCAACCCCACCGCTTTCCTTGACCTAAACAGAAATGATCGTGCACACTGCCATCATGTGTCATTTATGAGCTTAGCTTTCAATTTCATGAGCAAACTTTCTGTTTTGAGGATCTTAAAACATTACTGCTCACTGTTTGTAATTGATGAACAGTCTGATGTACTGCTGGTGAAAACAACATAAAATATGACATCATTTAAAATAGCTGATGACAGTCCTGAATGGTCCTATTTGTCTTTAGTACGTAGATTGACTAGAGTCAGTGAAACCTTTCACAATATTAGGTACGGTAAATAGTAAAAATAAAAAAAAGTTTCCCACCATGTTTTATTTCTCTTTTTCATTTTAGCCTGGTTTTAAGAAGGCTGAGAAGTTTGATTATGTAAGTGTAACCCAATAATTCAATGATTGTTCAATATTAATTCATTACAGTACATGTATTGTGTTAACTGCTTTATTCTAAACTGATTTGCGGCACAGATAATGGACTATTTGAAAAGAATGGCAGGTGGTGAATATGTTGGTTTCAGCAATGCCACGTATGTCCTTTTACTCTTTTAATTCTTTTGCTTTTGATTCATTTAAGGATGTATAAAGGAAATTTTTGAATACACTAAAAAGAGATTTCAGTGCATTGTATCATGTAGTGTCTATGTATATGTTTTGTATTTGGTATTGTAACAATAAAACCTTTTTTTCATAGGTTCCAGTCAGAAAAAGAGACAGGTGATAGAAATTATGCAATCGGTTACTATCTAAAGGAAAAAAAGGTAAGTATGATCACATTTCAATAACTGTAAATAGAAGTCATGCTATAAAGTAATTTGCATAAGGTGCCTCTGTTTTTATTTAGTGTTTCCCCCTCAATGCAGACATGATAGCAGCACTCGACTTCTACTTTCAGGTAACCAGACATTCAATAAAGCAATAAATACATTAGATTTTAATTTAGTTTTCCTCTGTAAATTGTGTCTTTCCTATGTTCTCCTACTAGCTGTGCTCTATTGAGGTGAACTGTGAATCAGGTAGTGTCATGGCTGCCACTCTAGCTAATGGAGGGATCTGCCCAATCACAGGTGAGCATGTGCTGAGTGCAGAGGCTGTAAGAAACACTCTCAGCCTCATGCACTCCTGTGGGATGAACGACTTCTCTGGCCAGTTTGCTTTTCATGTAAGTTTACCAAACAAACATATCTACAGCCTGATTTTATAGTATGTACTTAGTGTTACATGTTTGTGATCTATTTACCAACCAGGTAGGCTTGCCAGCTAAATCAGGAGTGTCTGGTGCTGTGCTTTTGGTGGTTCCTAATATCATGGGAGTAATGTGCTGGTCTCCTCCAATTAGCCGTGTGGGGAACAGTATGCGAGCTGTGCACTTTTGTCAGGTACGTACAGGGACAGAGAACGCACATGCAGACACACACACCAATGACTGTTGCAGGCTTAACAAAATGCCATGATTGGGGTTCTTTCTTAGGAACTGGTTTCTCTTTTTAACTTTCATAACTATGACAACCTGAGACACTTTGCCAAGAAACTGGACCCTCGCAGACAGGCTGGTCATGAGAGGGTAAGAAAAAAATGCATGTATGCAAGCACATTAATTACCTGCGTGGTATCACATCAGATGTTATTACATAATTAAAGTGTCCGTGTAACCAGCATTCAGATAAACATGTCTGTTCCGTTCTTCAGCAATGTACACTTAATCACAACAGTTCTACAACTTTTCTTGTTGTTGGGGTTATTATAATGTTTAATGTATATATTTTCCACAAAATAATTCATTGTTGTATCTTAAACCTCAAAGTACATAACATAGTGACAAATGCTTATTTGGACCTTTCCATGTTAAAACACCCCAGTGACAAGAAAAGTACATTTTAATACTCAATTTCTGCAAATTTCTGCTTATTCAATAAATAAGTTTAATATTTAGTTTAAGTAAGCTGCTAGTAAGAATTAATCAAGTCTGCATTGTTTTTACAGAATAAGGCTGTAATTGACCTGATGTTTGCAGCTTATAGTGGAGATGTTTCAGCTCTCAGACGGTAAAAAAATATATGTAAATCTCTGACATATATAAATAACTTTATAGTCTGCAATTATATTAATGTCATGTGTCACCGTTCTATGCGGGAAGAATGGCACTATCAAGCACTGCAATAAATTGAAAATCCTGGCCTATTTAAGCTTATCTATAGTAGGGCCCAATGACATGGACTTTTTGTTTGAAAGAAAAGGTATTACAGGGCTCGGAATCACTTTATTGCTTATTACAGGAGTGTAATAAGCATCTAGGAAGTGCTGCTAATGCTAGGAGTACCAAACACCAATTGGTCATGGGAATGAGGTTTACATCCAGGCACTGTTTCTTTACAAGTTCATGTGCCTGCTTTGAGCTTGTGATAAATGATGGTTACAAGGATTGTGGCAGAAAGGGCAGTTAGTCATTAGTGCAATTTTTTTTATTATAAATTGCTTCCAGATGTGCTTTGTCAGCAGTGGATATGGAACTGAGGGATTACGACTCTCGGTCAGCTTTGCATGTGGCTGCTGCAGAAGGTAACCTACTATACCTTACTCTTCCACACATTTCTTAATTCAGGTGCTTCACTCTTAAATTATGTTGAACTTGAATATTTCAGGTCATCTGGAAGCTGTCAAGTTTTTAACAGGGACCTGCAGAGTGAGCCCTCATGTTAAGGACCGGTAAAGTTACTTTATAACTTTCTGTCGTTCTTTCTTTCCACTGCATGAATGCTAGTAAACGTTACCAATGATGTAACTGTGGTTCAGGTGGGGAAACACACCGCTAGATGATGCACTGGAATTTGGACAGGGTGGTGTGGTGGAGGTGTTAAAGGAATATCAAAGAATTTACTCCCACACACTCGTTCCTGAGGAGGTCAGTGCACATGCACACAGTGAATCAGCACTGGATGCTGAGGACCTGAGAAAAATGGAGACTCTGGAAAAGTTGGTGTGATAGAAGGCTGTAGTCTTTAATAAAAGATAGTAGTATAGCATTCCACCATTTAAGAGAAAACCAGTTGAAGAGAGGAGAAAACCCAGTTAAGTGTACAATTATTCTTAAGGTGACAATGGTTGTGTGACTAATTATAGGAACAATATGTCATCAAACAAGAAAAATCTGATCATTTCATTTAAAAATATTTCATAAACACATTTATTCAGAATTTTTTCACTACTGCTTATAGTATTCAGATCTCTTGGCTGAATCGTTTGTGTTGTGGACCTGATTTAGAATAAAATTTTATTCATCAATATATATTAAGCCACGTTGATGAAAAGAGTAACTAAACCTGTTTATTTTGATCTATGTTAATGGTAAATCCCTCATGTCTGGTGTTCATATTGCTGTAGTACTAATATAACATAAGCAAATCCGAATAAAGCCCCCACATCAAACTATGCAGGTGCACACAGGCAGTAATTTAGGCTCTACGGAATATATACTAACCTGCAGCAAAAAAATGTAATGCTTACATTGATATATAAACCAAGCACTGTTTTTTGTGTAGGACCCATCAGAGTGGAAATCAAAAACACAAAGAATTATTGTAAATAAATTCATGCATAGGGATTAAATCCCCTCGGTCCATGGTGCAAAAGGTTAGGGACCTCTGTACTAGAAGACTCAGCTCTGTTCAGCTGTAATTAGTTCCCAGTTTTTAGATGAATTGCAGTAAGAATGCTCACCAGTGTAAATATTTAATGAATGTGATTTATCAATAAACATAGTATTTATTCTCAACCAAAGCTTTAAACACAATTTCTGATGTTGATTTTATCTGCAATAAGAACAAAAGAACTGAATAGACATGTTACATACAGAAAATGCCTTTAATGCACTCAGGTGTTGTACAGTTACTTATAAATGTATATACTATGTATTGAATGTACGAGTTTGTTTTGGGTTTTGAAGAAAACGTATATGTAACATTTATTTTTCACAGTATGTTTGGCTTAGAACGTGAATGCTTTATATGGATTTGAATTGATATATTGTTCACATTAAAAAAAGTTTTAAATGGTTTACATCTCTTTATTTTCAAAGAATGTCAAATGTAAGTAGTTCAGTATGCACCTTTTAATTTTCTCAGTTTTGATTGGACCCAATCACATATAACATACAAGTAACCCCACTTAAATCTACATGTAGTCTTATAAAGTCACTTTAATGGGTGGAAATTAAATCTCTCCATAGAGCTGACCAAACTCTATAAAAACCATCATGTTATCTAAAGCACAAAAAGTAGCAGTGATTATGGGTTTGTTTTAATATGCAGTGTACTGCACAAAGTCTTATTGTTAAATAAAAGGTAAATTGGTTCACAAACATTGTCGATTTAAGATGCAAGTTGTCATGGCTAAAAAAAATCAGAACCATCAAAATGATCAGGTACAAAATGAATTATTTTAAGAAAATAAGAAAAACTTAAATGCATGTCTTACCATGAATTGTTGTTAAGTTGGAAAATCCTAAAAGTAAATAGACAATTCTAACTGAAATCAAATGTTAACATCAGGATTTTTTTGTCAAAAAACTTTGGCAACACCAGGCTTGGTACATTTTCCATTAATAATTTGGTACATTCCACTTTAATAATATTATTGATTTTTTTAAGGCTTTGGTTATCTAAATAAATATATACTCATTTTGATATTATCAATAAAATTGGTATAACAATCACAAAACAACAAATTTGTACATTTGGCAAAGCTCAAATGTAACTATAAAACATCAACAGGTTGCAAAGCCGGGTAAAACAACAAAAATAAACATAGAAACGTTTCACAGCTGTGTACTTTTTATTTAACATTAGAAAATCATTGAGTTCACATTACATGTTTTTACGAAGGTGAGCAGTGTCTTGAGTCCCTTTAAAAGATTAACATATGACAATGACTTAAAATATTATTGTATTCAGTAGAACTGAAAGACGCAAAGCAGGAATACCCTGGACAAGGTGCCGATATACACTGCAGGGCTTCTACTAACTCCCATTTCCCTTCTCTTAGTCAATTCAGTGTACAAGTCTTTAATCTCAGCAGTTGTGGGTTAGCAGAGAAAGCCACCACAAAACAAAGCGGTTTGTTTCTTCAGAGACATAGGCCCCCTACAATTCAAAATTGCAGAAGGTGAATTAGCAGCCCTAAACCTCCCATAGGTGTTATGCCCTCAACAGATTAGCACCCTGTCCAGTATTAGACCCATCAAAACCATAACAAGGATGACAGTTACTGAATCAAAAACATTAAGAAAAGAATCAGTGCCTCGCTATACTTTTGACATATTGCCCACTACCAAGTTTGAAATGATTTTACCATATCATACCATATTATCATTTATTTCTCACATTGCTTCTGGGTTTTTAGAAGTACTAAAGGCCCTCTGTTAGTTCAGTACAATGAGGAATGGCACAGTGGTTTTTATTTGGAACCAATCCGGTTGTTATTGCCTTCAAATTCAGGTTAGGAAATGTTCATGTTCTTTTAAATCCCTTGTGGCACCTCTAACTCAGAGTGTGTGATGATTTCTCCATCCCACAGACCAAACGCTGGACAGATTGGTGAACTGAAACAAGTTTTTATTGTGTGCACCACCCGGCCAACCTGTGGATCCACTAGGCTGAGCTTGCCAGCCTCAAAGTCCACAAGTAGCCCAACTTGATCTGGCTTCCCCACCAGTGATACAGGAACCTGCTTGTTAGTGGTCATGGCATACCACTTTCTTTGTACATAAGAAAAGACCCAGGAGGACGAGTTTGTTCCAATGCACTCATCTCGAGACAACGCCGTTTCAGCCACTCCGATGCGAAACTCCTGAGACTTTTTAACAGTAACCTCCCAGTAGTGACGTCCAGATTCAATCTGGCTGTCAGCAAACACAATGGCCCACTCCCCGAAACGTAAAGGGGAGTCCTGTACACAGCTCGGGTCAAGGCCCAGCATTCGGTAAATAACCCCTGTGTCTTTCTTAAAGAGGTCCAGACTGCTGTGAGCTGTGCGCTCATCCAGTTTAAACTGCAACTCTGTCACAGACAAATAATAAGGATCAGCTGCACATCAGTTAGCAAGGACAGGAAAATTATTTTACAAATAATTATACAAATAAAACAACATGCCACATTAAAAAAAAAGAAAATACACAATGTTGAGACCATTTTGTTCCTTTCTAGGCCTGAGTCTTGCTTGATTGTGGAGTCCACTCATTGATTTGGCACAGTGTTTAAACAGGATGCCCAACAAGACACGACCCTATTTCTCTGGGGTTGGGACTGGCACTACAATCCACTGGTTGGTGCATCTAGGATGGCACTCAGCCAACAACAAGATTCAAACCAGGGAGATCAGACTCTTGATGCTTAAGTGCAGTGGAAAATCCCCCAGCTCCATCTAGGCACTCTAAGACCATTCTCAGATTTAATAAACAGGCTTATAATGCTGTTCAAGACACATACTGTAAGGTGGTCTCCATATACTTACACTAAACACTTTTCTTCGTTTTTCTTCACATTAGAGTATGTAACTGTCCTCAGTTAAGTTCAAGCACATACTTTGGCTAAGATGTCTTCTAAACTATTTACATGTTTACTTTGGGTCACTGTGTTCCCCCAAGTTCTGTTGGTCCAAGGTAATGAGGCACTATTTGAACAATCATCTGTAACATTTCTTAATCCAACTATTGTATTCATTTTGAAAATAGCTATAGAATCTTAAGATACTATTAAGTAGACTAAAATGTCCTTTCTTTCTGGTGTGAGATTTAGAGTTCGGTCTGAAATTCGGACTTTTAAAGTTTGCATTAGTTTGGTTGCACGGCTGCTGGTAACTTTTGGGTGTGTTGTTGCAGCATGCGTGTGTC
>JAYDZG010000002.1:6940378-6961082 GCA_034509265.1 Microcambeva bendego
CGCGCAAAAAATATATAAACAACTCAAAATACAAACAAAATGTTAGTTATCCGCACTACTTTTCATAGTATTGTGACATACTGAAGAGGTTAAACAGCAGTTTTATGACAAGTGCAATGAACGTTACCCTTCATTACAGTACAAAGAATTGGTCAAAATTAGTTGCTAAAGGATATATTGCATTTTTAAGCTGGTGACTGAAGAGACTTCACTGACTGTGAATCCATAAGTATTTATGGAAACCCATAATTGTAGCTCAGTAGATGAAAAGTACTGGACTAGTGATCAAACAGTTGCTGGTTCAAGTCTCACCACTGCTAAGGTGCCATTGTTGGGCCCCTGAGCATAACCCTCAATGTCTTGCATTGTATTTTGCCACAATTGTAAGTCACTCAAGCAACTGTTAAATGACATAAGTGAAAGTTTGTGTGTTTGACTAAGTATTTGTAAATGAACAAATGCTATTCAGAAGGCAGCTGCTAAGTTAGGGTTAATACAGCAGTAATCATATCAGAGTACACAAATTTGTACAAACAATAAATACTGTATTGCAATGTCGAAAAAGCAGACATATTTATTTACACTTCTGTCTAAAGGGAACAGGCAGAAATCCAGCAAGTCTTAACCAAACAAAGTATACAAAGTAACATGGCTGACCCTGAGAGCAAAGCACTTTTTACTGAACTATGGCCCCCTTATCTCATCAAAATATATTAACAGTAAAGACAGTTTAGATTTGTAAGATTATAAAATACCCTGTATTGTAGCAGTGGGGTAGCAGGTTGTATTTTTATGGGACAATATACAGTATATTGGTCCCTGATGTTTCTGTTGTATATGTTGACATATGAGTTTATCAGTGATAAACAAACAGAATATTTATGAATGCCAGAGGATTATTTGGTGTCAAGTACTGAGAAGCTGTTAGGGAATGTGCAGTGAGGGTCGAAGATATTCTTAGACATTTAATAAAATGAGCAGTTCAACTAATAATTTGACAATGAGCATTTCAACAAATCCATATCTAAACGAATAAATTCAGTCATACTTTCAACCATTGCTGCTGCAAGAATCAATGTTGGTGATTGGTGCTCCTGCTAGAAATTTACACAGGACCAAGAGAGACCATTTTCAAATGACAGTCAAATTGACTAATTATGTTCTCTCTCTACGTGAGAGGGTTTTGTTATCATTAGTTTTAGGGAAAGTGTCATCTGATGTGGGGTTACAAGAGTTCAAAATTTTACATTTAGTTTACATTATTTTCAGTTTACTTTACATAAATAATTACATAGAACACAAACAAATGCTTCCCCAAGCATGCAGTCTAACAGATAAGAATTCATTCTGTTTTAATTAACTATGGAAAATAAATCACTTTTTTTGAAAAAGGTTCAGCATACTAGTTAAAATATTCAAGCATTCACATTGGTGGAATTCAAAGTGCTAAGCAGTGAGTGCTTGGCTGGAGCAGCACTAGCCCATCACTGCTGTACAAGTTTAAATCCCAGCTGTGCCAGTGAACAGATGAGCATGTACACAGCTGATTATTAATGTTGGGAGTGATTGTGTGATGTGTCAGCTAATAGAATTCAGCAAACACCAAAACCATAATAAGTGTCAAACATGCTTTGATTCTTAATAAAGAGTTGGTCCAACACAGTTAGTTAATGAAAGTATTAAAACATTCATCAAATAATTGGTATAGTACATTGAATATTACATTATATGGTCAAAAGTATTTAGACACCTGACCATGAGCTTGTTGGGTACTCCATCAAAAACTATCTGTATTAGAATAGTGACCTCTGCTCAACTTTCAAGTATTTCTTCTAGAACTTGTGCCCATTCTGTCAAACAGGCTTTGGTAAAGTAGTGACCAGGCTTTCTGGCTCCGACCGGCTCATGGCACTTGCCTGAGGTCAGGTTACTGATGGTATTGATGGTAGCATTTCATTTTCTTTATATAACTGATTCATTACACCTGTTTGCAAATGTTCTAAAAAAATGAGGAGTCCCAATACTTTTGACCTAATAGTACACATAGCATTTATTCAAGGTACAGAGTGTTCTGTTCTCCAAACAAGCATTAGGAACAATATGTTCTCACATAAAACTGAACAGAATGGTAATTTTTAGTTCATTTATTGAGAAAGTAGTGCTGTATTAAAGCATTTTGAATTTATTATGCAGCAGCAATCAAGTTGTTTGGACACAAAATAAATTACTTGTAACATATTTATTGCTGTGGATATTATCTGTAAAGATAAATGTTTTAATACACACGGCCTCTCAGTGATTCTTTTCTGTTACTATTGTAACATCTCTCACAATGATGTTTAACTGTCACACAAAAGAAATAAAGTTACTCAATGTAGTCTGTAGTTAGTCGAGCACATCACCAAATGAGCACATTTGGTTTTACCAAAACAGTGACCAAAATTTCATTTAGTAATCTCTAGTGTTTAAATGGATAAGAAATGTATACAGTAATATGTCCTCTTCTGAATATCTTCCATTTTTCATAATTGCTCCACCAAATAGTTTTGAAGTATTCAAACTAAATGTAATACCAGTTATATTAATTATAATGTATTAGTTTCATAATTATTTCAAGTTTCATAATTAAACACACAATTTTATTAGCCCTGTTGTAACAGAACCTATGTATCAATGTGGTGTAGGCTAACTGACCTTAACATGCAGTACACTATGATGCAAGCAAAAATCCAGAAAACATTCAGGGTTACAAAGCCATTAGAATCGTCATGTCCAAATGTCCATGCCTCAATGGTTAATACGTGGCAGGCCAAAAAATAGTCCAAGAACTCATTAATCTCTCCACTAAAAAACCCAAATACTGTTTACTTTTTTATTCCATCTTTAGAAAAAAATACATGGACTACCATGAACACAAAGGAACACAAAACCCCTTTGGGATCATTTTCTTTGGACTTTTTGAAAGGAACCTGTATGGCGTAAGGCACAATAGGAACATCACACCAATGGTCAAGAATGGTAATGGTGTTAGAGTGAAGGTGGAAGTAGTTGCCTAAGTAGTAACTTAAGCAGCTACTCGTTTGTCAATTGAGTCATTTGAGAAATTAAAACAAAATATATAAGTGAGTGTGACAAATATGCGAAAACAGAAGAAGTCATAAAGATAAGCACATTATGTGGTCAACTACCTCAAAGTAAAATAAAGACACTGGAACTGGTTTACTAAATTGGCACCTGCTTTAGATATTCAAGTTTAACAGTCAATAATTTAAAACTTTAAAATAAATTGTTGCCTGAAAAGTTGCATAGGACTAGTGAACATCCATTATCTTACAGTACAAGTTCAGCCCTGAAAACACAAATATGTAAACCAATGGTTCTCAATCTTTCTGTCACATTAGTCAGTACGGTGAGCTAAGGCTGGTCTTGTGGGCATTACATATAGTAATAATGTAGTAATAGTTCTAAAGTATTCTATTATGGTGACAGGTTATTTAGAAACATCAGAAAGATTGTAAAGCTCAAAATGCTTTTAGTGCTGTATTACTAACTGCACTAATGCAGAAATTACAGCAGTTTTTTTTGAGATGCATGACCTTTTGTGTATAAATTGTACAGATAAAACTAAAGGACCACCAGATAACAAGCTTGAAGCTTGTATTTCAAACCAAAATGGGTTATTTTGCCAACATTTAAGCCAACATTTATATGGTCTGACATGAGTGCAGCATGAGTAGGCCTGACAGTTGGGATCAGGGTTCTGTGCATGCCTATACTGAGATGGCTATGTTTAATTTTATATCATTTATTTTGTACACCTGATCTCAGTTAGGAATTTGCTCATATGTGAGTCCATAATGTAAGCCCTATTATAGGAATAAAACAAACTTACTAAGCTGTAATACAGACAATCACCTTTATCTTCTGTAATACCTTTGTAAACAGGGGCTACTGGAAAGGGCAACGTTTCCTTGGAGGAAACTAAAACTGTGTTGTTTGGTAAATAGAAACCAGAAACATAACCCCCCTACAGTGAAGTGCAGCAGTCTGTCCCAAACCCAGAACATTAATACAGTAGTACAAAATCAAAAAAGGCATTTCTTAAATTTCTTGCTTTAAATACACTGTTTGTTAACTGTCAGTATGTACAAACGCCACCCAACCTGACCCCACTTTAAGTCCTTCATTGCTGAGGAGAAGAGTATATCAGTGAGGACGGCTGTTAGACTCTGATGCCTGGCGCTTGCGAGGAGTATGACCATTAAGACAGCCACTCAGACGTTTAGTTAAACCACCATTCAGGATGTCCTGGATGTGCTGCACAATCAGATTTATGGCAACTAAAACACAGAGGAAAAACATGGCTTCAATTACAATGCTTTTGGAAGCAATACATTTGACAACACACTTTTTTGTCAAAAGATTCATAACTGTTTTATTCGAATCAAGGTCACAGTGGACGGTAAAATAGGGACAGACAAAACACACACTGTATTGAGTGCCAGTCAAACAAAATACATCTCAAACATTCTCTATGCTCAAGTGAGAGAAGTCGTTCTACCATGTGCCCATTTTCAGTCAGTGAAAAAATAAGATAATTGGACTTATTGGAAATACACACTTACTTTGTACCTTTCAGAAAGTGTTTTTTCTATCGGTTATAGGCAGAAAAAATGTGAAAATAGCAGAACAGTGTATAAAGCATCTGTAGAATCTGAGAATGACCTTGGTAAGCACCATCAAAACAGCATTCCATAATGGAACAAATGATAGTTGGTACCAAAACATTTATACAGTTCCATGAGTAAGTCGTGCAAACTGCAAGTCTCAACAAGGAAAAACAAAAAACAAAAGATAGTGCAGTCACACACTTTAATCGTACCTAGATTATCGGCTCCCCTTGGGATAATCACATCAGCGTACTTCTTCGTCTGAAAGCATCAAAATAAAAAAGAATTCAGAGGACTTCCTGGGAAAAAGATCCAACCATGTGACTTCCAGTTGTTTAGCATTTTCAAGCAATTAGCTGGCTGACAAGCTGAAAGGATTAGATTTCATGAAGCAATATTTATTGCCGTATTTAACCATTTTTAGCGCTGTACCTCAAGTAAAGCAAAAACAAAACAAAGAGCAATTTCAGCTGCAATGTGGTGCCGATATTAACTGTGTCATATCACCTTCTTACATAAAGCCGTGTTTTTTATTGTGTAAACTGATGGTGTTTGTGTTTTGTTGTCAACTTTGTATTTATTAACTAGCTAACTGGTGAGTTAACACATACAACTTAAGTATACAGGATAGCTAGCTAAAAAATTCTATTCTGTAGCAGATGATTGCTGAAAGTGACTTTCAGTTGTGACAGAATACAATCCAATCATCTGAGAGTAAGGAGCCTTGCTCAATCAGGCAGCAATCGGGTTTGAACCAGTGACTATCCAATGACTCACTGATAACCTTAAAAAGGGTTAAATCCTTAGACACCTCCACTGTCAGCTTTACTGACCTTTCATTGTAATGTCTAATAATATCTTATGTAACAACAAAATTAAGACTTTCTACCATTATGACTAAGGAGATATCTATACCTTCAGCCTTAAATGCTCAATACTTCTTAATGTTTTAACTTGTAACTAGAAACCAGCAGACTCAGTGTAGCACGATCCGTGTTGGTCTGCAAGTTCTGAGCTACAATCTAAAAGGACTTGAAATTATCTTCAGACCTTCAGATTTACTTCTCCAACAGATTATTTTAAGTAAATCAGGAATAGATACTAAAACATATATTCGATTTACAAATACAGTTAATGAATCTAGTTTAAAACATTGATGATTTGCTGTTTATACATAGCATAGAGACTCTCGTGGTTGTAAAAGTAGTTGTCAAAGCCACAGATGTGCCTGTAATGTGAGAAAGAACTACACATGAAACACCTGCTCCAGGAAAGAGCAGCAGTGGTTAAACTGAAGCTCAATGACATGCAGGAAGACAGTTAAACCAAGGCTACAATTAAGAAAAACATTGGTACCTAACAAATAAGTAAATTAATTGTCATAAAACTTAGACATAAGCAACCTGGGTGCCACCCACACATTAAGCATTCATTGTGTATGGAAGAAAAATGCCAAAATAACAGAAAACAAAAATCAGCTTTAATTGTAGGCACTTAATGCAACCTTTGTTCCCTGTTCTACATAGAAATATGTAGCATTTAAACAAGTAAGATATACAACGTATAAAGTTTTTGTTGTAGAAACCATCATGCACTTGAAGGAAAAGGACCCTTTTAGCATCAATGCCTAGCTAACCATCAAAGAAAAAAAAAGGAAATGGCAAATGAAGGGTACTTCAAAAAACACAGTTTAAGATAAAGATCAGATGACTTACTGGAAGGCAGAATTCTTCAAAAGCAGGTTTCACAAATGTGATATACTGGCTTAAGACCTGCTCCAGGTCCCTTCCTCGCTCGCTAATATCTCTCAAGACTGATAAACACAGACAGTAGATACTATTGTGTTACAATCAAAATGGCAAATAGGAACAAAGTAGTTTATTCCTAGGGTTTTAATGCTTTATAATGATTAAAACAGGAAAACAATTTAGCAATGTAGCAAGCACACAAAACCAATACTTGAGTAAAAGGTCTCGTGAATTTGAAATGTTGATAAACGCACTAAAATTGAAAAATAGGATTAACGGATGGCTCAGCCCTATTTTAGGAGATTTCACACCCTTTACTCCAAGGAAATCCGGAACAGTATCATAGGCACTAAGCCCCTTGACAAAGTACACATTCATGCACCACATCTCAATCTGCCTCCATTTAACCCACAAACCCCATCCCAATTAACTGGACTGGAGCATTCTAAGGCTGGAAGGTTACTTTGAAACTTGAATATGACAAAAAAAAACACAAACACAACACATATATAACTCATTTCTCTTTTTACCGCTTTTTCAATGCTACCCTCCCCTTCTCTACTTTATGGCTGTGAGCTCGCTCAGCCAGTGCAATGGAAAACATCAGCTTTCTCCTTCTGTAGCACACAACTGAAGGTAAGTAGATGGTATACTACACATCCATTCATACATATATAACTACATCCTAAATACACATTCCCAGTGGCCATTTACATGGTACTGTGATGAGGTTATCTGACCTCATCACAGTGGGGTTTAAGACACAAATCTTGCTGTGACATTCTCAGAATAAAAATCTTGTTTTAAAAATGGTGGCTGGTCTTCATGTCTGGAGACTTTGCTTGATAATAATGAAAACATATGTAAACAACCTTTTTACTAACCTTATTTAGCATTTCCAAAGAAGAGCATGCAAATATTTACACTGGACATATGGGTACTGAAACTATTTAAATATGATTTTGTCTCGCCACACTAACCTCTGCGTGAGAGTCGTGTATCTGCATCCGTGTCCACAAACAACTTCATCTGAAAGAAATCCCGGATTTCCTGTGAGTAGAACATGAGAATGCCCTCGAACAGCACCACATCAGCTGGGTATACAGTCACTGTTTCCTGCTTCCTGTAGTGAAACAGGTTAATCATAAAAGGCAAATAAAGGTTTTCTTATTAGGATCCATGTACCTAACATATCACACTACTAAATATTTAACTATAATTAAATAAGAATTAAATACCATATATTTCAGAATGTTCAGACATATAAAAAAGAACATACCTGGAATGAGTTACAAAGTCATAGACTGGAATATGAACTGTCTTTCCCTCCATTATGTCCCAAAGTGTTTTTACTATTAGTTCATTGTCAAATGCATCTAGAGAAACAAGAAATGAGAAAAAAATAATAATCAGCTGGTCACAATTTTAGCTCAACAATCATTCTATATTTAATTACTAATGTAGTTTTCTTTATTGTCTGCCTCATTTTGGCACTCTACTTTTTACATACTTGTTTTTCATTTTTATCAACTGCATTATCCTGACCAGTTCCTCCAGGAAATACTGAACACAGGCATCAATATCCTGGCTTGGGTGTTAGTCCATAGCAGGGCTTCAGAACTCCTCATACCCACTCAGTCATAGCCAATCATTCCTGTGAAGGTTTCTGGTCAGCCAATAGCAGTGCTGAGATTCAAACTTGGATCTCAAAACTGATGAGCTAGTATAATAGATGTTTCACAGTTTGTTTTCCCAAGTCTTGATCAGGCACAAGTCTGTAAATTACCCAGCAGACCCAGGTTTAGGTCTAAATTGTGGTGTGGCCATAAATGACACTGCCACACCCAACAGTACAGTGTTAAACTTTATTCATTGTATTACGTACCATCTTGAAAACTCTTACCTGGGTGGTCAAAGTTGTATTGTCCTTTAAGAGCCTTAGCCTTCTGTTCTGCAGTAAGCACATTGTAGAAGCTGTCCTGACTGAGAATGACAACCTGCCTTTGGTGATGGTCAATCTTATTTTGTCCAAGGAGTTCCATAATCTTCCCACACACTGATGACTAGAATTATACAAACACACACACACACACACACACACACACACACACACACACACACACACACACACACATATTTAAATTTAAACAAATCAGGTCTACATTGAGGAAGAAACAAGTACCAAACCAGTTTTGTCTCCGTCATTATTTTTGCAGAATCTATAAGTAATTCTGAACTAATGTTTAGTCCATATTTAGTCAATACATTCAAACAGTGAACTCAGTGAATAATATTTAGAGAACATTAAGAACATTAAGAAGAGTCTATAGTAAAGCATGACTAGCTAGAGCATTAGATAAGGGAAATTATGCTAGGCCATAACACATTAAAAGTAACAGTGAGTGAAATGAAATCTGAAACAGCTAGAAGATATTATGTATAAATTTACATTTTGATGTATCCACTGAAATATATCAATATTAGTATTGCTAAAACCATTTGCATTAGTTTAATTTTAATTATCTAGCATTTCTTCATACTGTCAAGTATGTATTTAATTTTTCCACTCTTTAACATGGCAGGGTAAAAGACATTACATTTAATGGATGATTTATGAATGAGATCATAATACACAAAAGCTTTTTTTCTCACGCCATTGTAACTCAGGACGACATTTGCAATGGTTTATTTCATTTCCATTTTGGAAGGCACCCACCTACACAATCACCCACAGAGAAATGCAGTGCTGTAAGAAGCCATACAGAAATACTTTATCAGCACAATGATTCCAAAGACAAATTTAGCCACTTGAACCAGCAGCATGGTTCTTACAATCAGGCCACATAACCCACCAATGTTCTTATTCATCTGTTAGGGTAAGAGCTTTGTGAAGGTAACACATTTACACACCTCACATTTGTGTGCAGGGGCACAAACATTTTGAAACAGCAAGAAGTCACCATATTGTTGCTATGACGTTGTGAGCATATAATTATCAATGATTATTAATAGGCGTGCCTTAAAAATGGGTTCACAGCTAAATTTCACAAAATCTGTACGTATTATGTTCTTTAGTTGTACTGCCTGTTTTCAACTTTTACCTAATATGATCAAACATACAATAAGTAAAAAAATACAAAAACTTCATACATATATAATGAATAAGAGTAACACAAAACTATACATTTAAAGGACAAAAGACATGTTAATAAAATGGCAATGAGGTAACAGTGAGGTATTACACATGCCCTAAGTAATTTTAATATTGCACTGAATATATTGCACATTCTGCCAAAAAACTAGTGCAGTTGTAATAATATCAGAAATGTGTTTGGTCAGTTGTTGAGGAGCAAGCTCTCAACAGTGTGAGATCAGACAATTACAAAGAAAGCTGGAAATGAAACTTTTCAGAATATAACAGAAAATGCAATATGTGGAATAGCAGAGTAAAGCACTGCCATAAAAAAGCAACAAAAAGATTAAAGCACAATGCAGTTCAAATCATGTTTTTTTGCTACTGCTGTTGTTTAATGTTAATGTAATAATTTTCTCAGCGTCTGACTGAGAAGACTGGTCGTATCACCGGTGAACCTTGTGCAAAGTAAGGTACAAATAGTTCTTGATTTGGATGGAAACTTCAGAGTAGAGTGAATTGAGAAAAGGGTATATAGCAAAGTAGTGCAACTTTAAAATAATTTTTACTAAATAAATATACAAATAAGTAACCCCCCCTTTCTTTAAATTTCACTTGGCACTGGAGATATATAAGCCTATCCATGATATATAAGCTGATTCATGTTTAGACACAATCTCATGCCAAACTGTTTTCAGGCATGTTTTTGGTTAGAAACTCACACCTGTGAGACCATGTGAATCAACAAAGCTAAAAAAGTGACATAATATCAATAACTTAAAGTTAAATCCCAGAACAGAATTCAACAAATAGTTCACCTTTCATATATGTGTGGCTATTTCCTTAGAAATTGTGCAACACAGCTGGGGGTGGGGTGATTTTGGTCTGAATTTGGCATTCACCCACTTTAACACATTTTTGGTCACATCAGATTAAATCTCATGTGCACAGTAAGGTGACACCATTTGCTTTTTTCTACAGCCATCCTGATATCTAATCTTAAAGTAGCTGTCATGCTAACTCACAAAATTGTAAAGTATGTATCTAATTGCATACTGTGCACCATAGTTATGTTACATTTCAACACTTGTTATGCTGCTTGACTTGAACATGGTTTACAATGTTCAGTCAATAAGCTTGACATCCTCATAGGCTCAGAGGCTGCTTTGTAACAAAAGGCTTCTGATCCTGCTTCTGTTTTGTTCATGTGATCAGCTAGGGTTTATGGTGCCAGTTCTACTGAATCAGGTGCATCAGGTGCTGTAGCCAACAGTGGTGATTACACATTTGATTACACATGGTTCTTTAATTTTATCATGCAAATGAAGTTTCATTAAGGTATTAAGGAGTAATAAGTGTAATAATAAGCGGTATATACCAGAGCTCTCGAAGAGAACATGCAAACTCTACACATAAAGTTCCCAGAATCCCCTTTCAAGTAATAAAACCCAGGACCTTTTTGCTGTGATGCGACAGTGCTACCCACTGAGCCACTGTGTCACTCATAGTAAAAAAAGTGTTGCTTTTATTCATTTGACATATTTTCTGAAAAGAAAAAGATTGTCCATGGTGAATAAACACTAGTTCGCAGTCTGTTATGAGTATTTTAGCTAAAGACTTTCCAAAAGCCACTCACCACCTGAAAATTCCCAAGCTATTAAAAATCAAGGGTAATATTATTACTGTAATTACTCATATATGGAAAAATCTGTGTTTTACCACATCATTGCAATAACAATGTTAAACAGCACATGTTACCTTTCAACAAAAAGCCTAACAGATACTAAACACTTTTACTTTTACTAAGCACTGTCCCTATTGCCCTCCCTGACCCCAGTTCACTAAAAATGCCAGAACAGACAAATCATCAGGGAGGTGAGAGTCTGGCATGGACTGGCCTGTCAGTCCCCATTAATGCAGACACATACATAGCCTTGCAGGGCATTCAAATATCCCAGCTGTTCAGCCCTTGACAGTGCTGACTCAACATTCCTCTGCATCACCATGAGGCCCAGCAGTTTAGAGAGCTAATGCCAGTTTCCCCAACTTTGCCAATAACAAACAGTAAATAAATAATTAGCAAAACAACCAGGTATCAAAAGGTTTTGCATCGAAAAACAACCTGTATTGAGACACTTTGCTCTTTGACCACAAAGATTATAGAACGTGGCCAGTAGGAGTTTGTTTACAAGTTTACAGTCTCAACACAGTGTCCATACAAGAGCTTTCAAAAGACAACAGTACGGCTGAAGGTTTAAGACCTTTAGACAGAAATATCTAATTGACCCAGATGAGGTCAAAAACAAGCAGTATCTTAGTAAAAATATCCTCTTGCTGACCGGAGACACAACAATGCCATGAAAACACTGACAAGACCTAAACAAAATAATGTCTCTTAAAAAAGGACAAGCTATATCCATACCCACATTTGTACTGTTTTATTTATTTCCACCACAAATTGCTTAATCATGGTCAAGGTTGCTCTTGCCTTGAAACACTAGGTGCCAGTCAGAAACACACCCAAAACAGTGGCCAATCACAGACAGACAGTGGTGGCACAGACAGATAGAAGCTGTATGAAAATGCAGATTAATAATCCATTAATAATTTCACTAATAGCTGAACTGAAACACAAATTGAAACTACTTGGTGTTTTAGGTCGTTCAAAAAAATATATTTCCCAGTAAAGAAGGTGGATGATCCTTTACATAACCTGTTAGATAAATAATAGCTTGTAATTCTAGCCATTTAAATATCTGTATCAAATTACATTCACAATCGGAAAGTTTAAGTATGTTCTATGCATGCACATATGTCATGTCATGTGTCATACTCTTACGCCATCATCAACAGGGTAGAAATAATCTTTCATCGACTCATATAAATTAAAAATGACTTCCAGGTCATGTGACTAACGGAACTTTTGATTTAGCACCACTCCCTTCAGATGACTGACTTAATACACCTGCTGTACTTAAGTTGTAATTATAAACACATGGAAAATACATATTAGATATCTGCTTTAAACTTGGTGTGGACCCTCTTTAGACTATTCTATGTGTTTGTCATTACAGTATATACAGGCAGCGGTAGATCAGTGGGTAAGGAACTGGACTATTAACTGGAAGTTCGCTGGTTCATGCCCCACATCTAAAAGTTTGCTTCTGTTGGGCCTTTAATCAAGGCTTTTAACCCTCCCTTGCATGTTTTAGACATGGTCACACTTGTACGTCATTTGGAAATGAGCATCTGCTGAATGCCTAAAATGTAAATGTAAAATGTCCATAATAGCTCTGATGCAGTCTAAGTGTGGTCAGTCATCACATATGGGGGTTTTAAATCAGGTTAAAATAAGATTATATTAGTGTCTTCAAACATATGAGCTCAAATATTTATATATTAACGAATGTACAATGCTACCCTACAGCCCAGACATAAAAAAATCAGGACATCGTTGTCACATGTAGTACAATACAGGTGATGCAAAAACACATCTGCAGCTCCTTTGATATGGCTGTAGGCTATCTGAAAGCCTCTCGGACCAGTTTTTTCTTGTCTTTTTATCAGTTTTGAAGGAACATACAGTTCTTCGTAATGTCTTGGGAATTTTGCAATGAGATCCATTTAATATTTAAGCTCTTTGTAGACCATGCCCTTTGCTACAAGATACAACCAGGTAGGTTAAACCTTACAAGAACAGCTGAATTTCTAAAGTTAATTAGAATCCCTTAAACTAATGGCAGGTGTATACTTACTGTTTAACTACTGTTATATGTTGAATGGGGCTGATTCATTCTAAACACAAGTTATTAAAATTATGTGCAACCACCTTATTTTAGTTTTTTTTTCTTATATATCACAGATTATAAATCGCAATTAAGGCTTATCCTGTGGGTGACATGGAGGCTAATTGGGTAACACTGTCACCTCAAAGCAAGAAGGTGCTGGGTTCGATCCCCAGATGGGAGTTTGAATGTTCTCTGAATTGCCCTATATGTGAATAAGTTTGTGCGTGTATGTCTGCCATGCGATTGACTGCGGCACCATCAAGGGTGTAACTGTGTGCCTTGCGTCTACTGAAAGGCTGGGATAGGCTCCAGCACCCCACCCATCACCCTGACTGGATGAGTTAGTGACTGATTTATCTTGGCTCAGCTCATGTTTTACATTACAAAAAGCTGGCATTTTAAAGGGGTGTGTAGACCTTATGCTTGGTGATGTAAGGCTTGCATGTAGCTACTTGAAGTTTTGGTGTACAGTTTTTGTACAGATGTTAACGCCGGTTTGAAACTCTGCAGTTGTTGAGTCAGCAGAGTGTTGGGGACATTCTTGCGCTATCTGCCTCGGCAGTGGTTTCACTTTTCAATAACACCCCTCACAGTTGATCATGGATTATAATATATGAAACTCTTCTGTATATGGCTGCCTATTAGAAGACCAGTTGGATGCTATCCTCTGTCTACCATTATAACACACAATAAGGATGCAGTTATCAGAACTGTACATTAGAGCAGTGAAATAAGTTTAACTGTTTAATAACAATTAGGAGATTGTGGAGTCAGGCAGCACTGTTTACCAGTAAAACAGATGGCACCTGAATGCACTGCATGATAATCTACCTCACAGTGAATTGTAGCTGAAAAACCTGCTGGGAATGTGTTGGAACCACATACCACAGGACACTTTCTTATGTCTGGTAGAGTCCATGTTTTGGCCTCTTAGAGCGGTTTTGACCCCATATAAGATAGGTAATCCTAATGTTTATCAACTGTACTGGGGCCCACGGCTTAATCAATTAATAAAGCCCTTACCAATTTGCAATAGCAAATACTTGTTGGCAACATCTATTTATCTCTTTCTTGTGTTCTTATAAGTCACTTAGGCACTCATTAAAACCCTCATTTTTTATACAAAAGCTCACCAAGCCTACCTGAGAAGAAGCAAAGGACAAGGGAGGCATAATGGTGTGGCTATTCTGTTTATTCTCAGGAATTTGGACTTGAAGTCTATTGTGGATTATTTTGCTGAGCACCAGGGACATCGCATGAACTTCATCTGAGTACTGCATGAGTACCCTCCCTCAACACTTATATGTATTGAACATGTCTTTAGTTGGTCTGGAGTAAATTGGGAGTTAAATAAATGTCTTCAATAAATAATGTAAATACTTGTAAATAATGTTTATACAATTAGAGACATAAGAATCTAGTTCCATTGGACTGAGGGAGGAAACTGAAGTACCCGGAGGAAACCCACATGGACACTTGGAGAACATGCAAACTCCTCACAGAAAGGACCCAGATCGCCCCACCCAGGGATCGAACCCAGGACCTTCAAATACCATATTATAACTATGGCCATCCCAAATATTCAGCCCAAATAAATGTATTTACATAGTTCTTTTTACAATAGAAATTATATCAGAGCAACAGAATCCAAACCAAAAACAGACCAAAGCCCCTTTGAACAAGCCAAGGAACCCATTCTCCATGGGTGGCCTACAGATTTATTTTTGAACATTAAAAACATACAGTTTAAATCGTTATACTGATTATACAAATCATAATAAGTATATGATTAAATACAAAATAAAAGCATGTTTACTTTTGCTATAGACTGTTGACCCTCACTTGAGTACACAGGGGAGAACCGCACGCGTGGGGTCTGATTTGACTGCCAGACGTCATGAGCTGAGTGAGCAGCTCAATCCATTCACTGAAATGTGCTAGTGACCCCGTTACACTTTACCTACTGAGTATTCAAATCCGTTAACAGCTACTGAGTATGAATGAACACATTAATTGTGAGTAAATGTTGCGCTCAGATGAGAGGAAACGCACCGTTACCTGTTAGACAAAGAAACTGTTCTTTGTTAACGGTGAACGCTGGGACTCGTTTCAGTGCTGTCATGAAGATCACGTCCTAATGTAATATTTTGAAAGGCTGCAAATATGAGTGTTATTTAAAATCAGATTATAACGCCTAAGCAAATTTAAAATGTCAGTAGAATATAATGGAGCTCAGTGATGGAATCTAGAGACGAGCTAACAGCCTGCATCAACCAGTACAACAATAGAACACCCAGAGCTTCTGACTTACACATTTATATCAATTATAGCAATGTTACAAACTATAACTAGGCAAATACACTACAGAAGTAAAATGTCATTGAAGTGCTATTCAGTGAAGTGTTATTCATATTATGTGAGAGTTTACATGACTGGTCTGAGCCATTATAAACCCGAATAAGAATACCTGTGAATGATGGTAAACGTCATCGGTTCAACTTTATGAATAAAAAAGTGATTTGTAGTTTATGTGAACGTATGAAATCGTTGCTTAATATTGTCTTAGCATTTTTAGAAAATGACAGCATACAATAGGTTCGGGTGATTAAAAAGTAGGCTATTTGGGAAACGTGTGGGCTACACATGGTGTAATCTGTTTTACAGCATCATGACTGTAATGTAAGATAAGCAGCTGTCATCGTACTTGTGGCCAATATAAAATCTAACAGACGGATACTGATCAGTTAAACACCTATTAAAACGTCTGTCATAAACTGTCATGAACCACGCGGTCACTCTATTCTTATCTACCCATACACAAAGTGGACATTAAAGACTTCGGAAAAACAATATGATTTCTCTGTGAAAATAGGATTGCCCACCTTTCCACTGGCCGTGCCACCCGCCACCCCGATGAGGAAAGGTTGTCGGACAGCGTGTGTGTTACCGGGATCATGGTGCTGCTGCTGCTGCTCGGCCTCGCTGTCTCCTGCCATGCTTCCTTCCGTTCAGTGTACAGCCGAGCCGAGCAGACTGGCTCTGTACTGAACACAGTTACCAAGCACTGCTCCTCCTCCTCCTCCTTCTCCTCCTCCTCCCTGCTCTTTTTTCCTCCTGCTTTTGTGTGTTTGTGCGCATCTCTGTATGGGAACCAAAAACCCTGAAGGGATACAAGACAAGTTAAACGCAACAATGCCGCATAAAATAAAGCTTATTTATAAAATAAAGCTTATTTCATCTTCATCTTTTAGGCTACGATGGGTCCTGTGCACTGGGCAAGGCACATATACTGGACTCTATCAGCCCTGTCTATCGTTTGGTGGAAACCGGAGTTGCTAGACGAAAACAAGCACTGACAGAAGAAACTTTACTCCAGCCAGTCCACCACGTGCCCAATATTGCCACACCGTTTAACCAGCTTAAATTCATTTTTGTAACTGCTTTGTCCTGATCAAGGTCAAAGATCCAGAAAACAGATCCGTGTGGGGTGTTGTTGGATGTTATAGGAAAACAGGCAGTGACCAGGTTTAAGCCCATGTTTCCAGCATTATGAATCTGTATGGCACCAATACTACCTGCTGTGCCATCTTGCCAGTCAATAAAGCTTGTTTCTTTTCAGGATGAATGAGCGATTAGCGCCCTCTGGCTTTACAATCAGAATTTCTATGGAAAAGGCTGAAAAAGGATGAAATGTGGATTTAACAACTTGATTCCAGCTGTTATTTGAGACCTTTGTGAAACTCTAGTATCTGCTGATGTCGTGACCAAGTAATACTACACCCAGTTATATATTAAGTTTTTAACTGGGTTAGAATATTTACATTAAGTAAATTATTATTAGGACTTAATACCTGATTTCTTTCTAGGATGTACAAGCACTTTGTGTTGATAAGCCCTTAAGTTGTATCTATCAATTCCTTTATTTACACTTTTTGTTTTACTTAATTATCATATGCCACTTTGCTCATTCTGAATAGTGGTAGGTCCCCTTCCACCCAGAAACACTTTAGGCTCAAGCTAGAAATACCATGTATGGGGCACCAATCCATTGTAGGGCTCATACCATACTCGACAGAGTATGTGGGGGCAAAATAAACTCGTCAGACAGGTTTATAAAAGCACTGTGGGAATTTATCCTGTGTGATACAATAAACTGGAAGTAACAGATGACCTTTTAGATGAGTTTCTGAACTCTAAGGTAAGGTTTTGTACAACCATTCTTGCCAATCTGTTCATTGACAAGTAGGGTCTTATAGTGCTATTATATAAACTTTATGGTGACTGGTTTATTTGGATGGAAAAGGTCAGGACAAATAAAATGTATATTTTATTTTAAAATGTATAACAGTTAAGTAAATTAATATTCTGGCAAATTGTTTTTGGAACATTAACAGTCATTTTGTAGTAATATGTGTTTCTTTGGTCTCCCATGGACTTCGTTATACACAACAAACCATGATTTCATGTATCCAGTTAAACCAGTTGTGGGACGCCTTAACTTTTTTCTTATACTTCCTATTCATTTGCATTGAAATCTGTAATAACTAGAACTATACTGTATATATGGATCCAATAATAGCCAAACTTGTGCCAAACTTTGTAAGAAGCATTTCTTGCCATTTCTTTGTACAAACCTTAGTCTTTGAAGGGTATGATTTAAACCATTGTTTAATATGTATGGCCTTAAAGCCATTAAAATATTTAACATTGTAAATAATTTAATTTGATACTTTATACTTATACTTCCATCTATCTTTTCTTTACATCCTTTTCATATCAAAGTGATGCTTGTCAACAAACTTTCATGCTGGTTATATGATTAAACTGACCCTTCTGACTTTGTTTGTTGTCTGTACCATGTATACATAACAGCTCAAAAGCCATGTATGCGGGACCTGACTGAACCACTAGGGGGCAACAACCCAATATTGTCGGTGCGATTTCAACGTCCGAAATCCCGTTATCCACTAGAAAGTGCACTAGCACTTGAAAGGTTTCTAATAACAAAACAGGTCTTAAATCATAAATTACAGTCTACAAAATAACTCTAAACTTTACCATACTTTGTAAAATGTTGCTCTGGTAACTGAGTGTGTTGTGTTTACCACGTTTAATCCCTTAGCGCTATGTAGGAAACAGGTTGTGAAGAGATATTTAGGACACAGCCCTGTTCGCCGCCGGAAACGCGAACACACTAGAGTGTCAAATGCTGACGCTGCTCTGTGTGCAAGACCTTCTCATTGCGAGATCATATACGTGTTTTATACAAATTCACCATGAGTACTATGTTCGCTGATACCATCCTTATTGTCTTTATATCTGTTTGTACAGCACTGTTAGCTGAAGGTAAACAACTGCTAGCTGAACCAAAACAAAAAAGACTTAAGATTTATTGACATGCTAGACACTGTAGCAGATTAGCATACTTGCTAGCCTCTGACTTACAAATGTACCTACAGTGCTGACATCTATGTTTTTTTCCACTGTATTTAAACAATCTGCAGGTATAACATGGGTGTTGGTGTACCGCACAGATAAATACAAGAGACTCAAGGCTGAAGTGGAAAAACAAAGTAAAAAGTGTAAGTATAAATGCAACTATATATATATATATATATATATCATCAATGCACTGATTTTCATTCCCTTTCTGTGGTTGTATTAGTGGAGAAGAAGAAGGAGACGATCACTGAATCTGCTGGTCGTCAACAGAAGAAAAAGATTGGTATGTTCTCTACGTACGGATTTTCTCAGTTGTTAAAAATGTATGAAGAACGGATCTTAAACAAATGGGATGTTTGGAAGTAATTATTGCTTGCTTCGAAATTAGTAGGGAACCAAATAATGCGTATCCTGAGACTAAAAAGTCCAATTCAATATGTTGTGGTTATGGTACACCAAGAAAACATATAGAAGTGTACAAAGTGATGTAAATGTAGAACTTTTAACCAACAATTAACCATCAATAGGTGTCGATTAACTGCTAACCAATACAACATATTGAACACATCACAGAGTTGTATGTCTTTGTGGCATGAGGTTATATATTTTGCATTGACTACTTATTCGTAACTTGTGCTGCCTTACTGTGCTTCCACAGTTTACACACTGATTTTATACAGTGTACAGACATATGCTTATAAATATAAGAACCTGTTTTGTCCATGGATTCGCACTGCAAGTTAAACATATGTGGATCCAAGTGTAAATACAGGAGTGTTTTTAAACATTTGGCATAGCACTCTCTGGCATCTTAGCTGTGCTGTTTGTTAAGTTTCATCAGTACACGCGTTTAAATCTCATGGACAATTCCATATCTCCAATTCACCTCACTGGCTTCTTAGCCAACGTGCCGCCCCCTCTGCTGTGCTACCTGCCAGCTGAGAGTCTTTACACAGATATGCAGACATAATTGGTTATGTCTGAGTGGATAGTTGAACAAGTCTGTGATGGACACGCACCCTATTCCTGAATTGCATGTCTTTCTGGAGGTCGAAGCTTAGACTATGGAATTATATTAGATTGTAATTAGGCATATTCAATTTGATGATAAATAACAACATTAGTAAAATGCTTCACATTTCAGCAAGTCACATTAGCTTTTAACCTTTTTCCACACTTGCTTTTATATTAAAAAAATGTCACTGAATTTAATAAATGTTTTTGCTGTACAGAGAGACAAGAAGAGAAACTTAAGAATAACAACCGAGACCTGTCTATGGTAAAATATTATTTTATGGTTTTTTCTTTTTTTAATTGACATGACTATCTATCTTACATGTAGTTGACTAATAGCTATTTTTTCAATACAGGTTCGGATGAAGTCTATGTTTGCCATTGGCTTTTGTTTTACAGCATTGATGGGCATGTTCAATTCTATGTAAGTACACTGTTATGATATAGCACAGTTATTACATACTATAACAAATAAATCACATGAGCATTGGGATAATTGTATGATTACGAACAATTAGAGGGGAACAACATCAGATTTTATTTCTTGGTTTCATTTTGTACTCATCCCAAGCTACAACAGGCTGATTTGGCTATGGTAGTTTATAGGTTAAACTTGTTACAGCTAGTAACTTTTAGTTGTAACAATTTCACTCCTATAGTGATTCAGATTGCATGGTTAGTAATAAAAGTTTTGTCTAAATTTTCTCATTTAACCTCTATTTATTTATTATTAATTTCAGTTTTGATGGCCGAGTGGTGGCCAAGCTGCCATTTGTTCCATTATCCTACATCCAGGGTCTTTCTCATCGTAATCTACTGGGAGAAGATTACACCGATTGCTCATTTATTTTTCTCTACATCCTCTGCACCATGTCTATAAGACAGGTAATTCCAATAAAGGTTGTTGCA
>JAYDZG010000002.1:7003427-7013445 GCA_034509265.1 Microcambeva bendego
AGAAGAAGAAGAAGAAGAAGAAGAAGAAGAAGAAGAAGAAGAAGAAGAAGAAGAAGAAGAAGAAGAAGAAGAAGAAAGAAAGAAACTGCTATTTATATAGTGTCACTCCATTTATTTCAGAAAAAAAGTAAATATTGGCCAGTACTTATTCATGAAATACTTACAGGTATGCCATTACAAGTCTGCAATCTGCTAAGATCTGTGTCCAGCACAGAGAAATTTCCCTCAGGTGGATTGTTTTCACTTCTTCGTGCTTCCAACATGAATCCATTGAATGGTCTACTTTTTAGTGTAGATATCAGTGTCACTATAAAACATTGTTAAATAGACAGTTGGACATTTTTGGTCCATGGTCCATTTATGGTTAAAATTTAAGAACACTGTCACAGTAAAAAGAATAATAGTCAAATAAAAAAAAACTTACATTCGAATATGTTCCCCACATCTGAATTGCTAACAGTGATGGAATCCGGTTTAACTATAAAGGGAGATTCAGAATCTTGAGGCAGGATGCCCTCGTGTTGAACTTCCATTGTTTGACAAATTTTTTGGTCATAATTAAAATTTCCACTGCTGTAACCATTTACGAATCGTAATATAAATTCTCCTAGGCAAATTAAAAATGCTATGAAGTCTTGATTCTTCTGTTAAAACAAACAGCAAAAAGAAGTTGAGCCATAGTTGTGATGAAAATACATGATTTATATTCATGAGTTTATAATTAGCAAACATTATTTTTATTTTTCCATGTTCTATGTTTTTTGTCTGCATCTTTTTATTTCCTTCATTATGTCTTTTCTTTATTTCTTGTCATTCTACAAGGTAAAACCTGTATAATAAAGAACATCTTTCTTCTTATGAAGAATGTAATATGTGCAAATGTCATTTTTTACAAGTTACAGTAGCAAATCAGCAAATCATGTTATTATATGCAATTTAAGTGGTTTCAATTGATCAGATAAGGGAAAAAAACAGACAATTTACCTTAAGTCTCATTCTCGGAATAGATTATGTAGGTTTTACTCAGAGATCGAATGTTTCAGGAAGTGCACTTAACCTAACCTGGTATAATCCTGGCAGTGATTTTAACAGGGTGTGTTTATCTACTCACTCAGTTACTCAGTTACTTCAAAATTGCTGCTGAACTTCGCAATGTAAAATAATGGAAGCAGGACATTATTCCAGTACTCATCACTTCAGATGTGCGCTATGTAAATAAATGCCCGATCAAATAAATGAAATACATAGATTGAAAAAATGATGGTGAATGAGTGTTTGCGTGTGTTTAGTCCGAGTGTTCCTCCCACAGTCCAACATCCAACAGAGGGGAATCTGAGATACAAAATTCATCATCGAGTGTATTCGATATAACTTGTGTATTAATAAAACTTGTAATGAGGAACCCTTTACTGTCATGAATGTAGCAAAAAGTGTAAAACGTGACGTTGAAATCCCAATAAACAAACGATTTAATTTCTCTGTACATACTTTTAATATATAAACTTTTAATATCTGTAGTTCACCATCTGCCCGGTAGGGGATTTCAGTAAATGTGATCGTTATCACGTGTCCAAACATACCGTCCAATCAGAACGCTCACGTATACAAGTGGGTAATTTCAAACAGTTGGCTCGGTGTGAAAACTAAACGCCGTTTGCAGTAGATTGCTTTTGTTATTAATCTAGTTGTAGGCGTTATGTACAGTTCAGATAGAAGTAAAATCAAATTTTAATTTAATGTATTGTTAAGGAACAAGCTTCGGGGTCTGTAACATGATGGACTCTCACATTATCACGCCCGGTCCATACAGAGCCACCAAACTAGTAAGTGTGTTTATGGCTAATGTTAGCCAGCTAGCATTAGCGGTTTTGCTTTAAGTGTAACTGTGCTGTGTTATTACAGTGTGCACTATTTTGCTTTACATCATCATTCGTGTTAAGTGGTTTACTGAAATGCTTGAATATGTGCCGTAACTCTTAAGCTTTCATTAAAACGAACAGTTGTACTCTTTGTTTGAGAAAGAACAATTGAAGATACAAGTTAACGTTTAACTCATTTGTTTAAAAAATACAATGCTCTTCATTTTAAAGGCGTACACGGTTTTAGAGCCACTATAAATAGGGCGAGTGCAACTGCATTTTAAATGTTATCCACCAACACACTACTGCTATAAATTAAAACTTGCTAATACTGTACAGTCAAGCAAACGTTACATCACCATGGACCTATAGAGGACACCAGATGCAGACCTGATGATCCTCATGTAGATTTTTAACTGTAATTTCACTTTAATATAAATACATTGGACTATAATTCTACACTGCAGTTCACCAATGAATGGAACAGTGTCCTTAATGTCTACCGAGACTATGAGTAATTTCTAAATTGTTAGGCATTTGACGTATGCATTTTGAATTATTTTAACAGCATGGCAAAACATGGGCTGATTAGTAAAATGTGTGTTCGAGTTATTCAATAAAATAATGTCTACTCTAACTAAAAAGGACTGTATAATTTAAGTTGTATGGTACAAGCACAAAATTGGTCCCCCTGCAGGTTAAAAAAAGAAATAGTACGTAAACTAATGTTGAATTGCACCCACCCTTAAGACTGGTATACAGTAAATAAAAGTTGCATTGGGAGACATCCATAAATAATATTTTCTGCAGAGCTTGGTTTTGCTATAAAGTAAATGATATTTTGTTGAATGATTAAGCAAAAGAACAGATATTGTATTTTAGTTTAGCCATATATTTTGTTCACTCTGTCTTTTCATTATAATGTAATCCCTAGATAATATTACTGAACTTAAAACCTACTTTTAGGACCTTAAAGTTACATGATGAAACACTACTCAAATGTGTGTTGCAACTCTAATGAAAACTAAAGTGCTGAAGGACCAAACGTGTACCGAGTATAAGGAAATTGCCTTGAACACTTCGAGTGACACCATTGGGGGTATTTTTGTGTAATTTTGAGCAGCAAATCTGTTTGCTGGTGCTGAGCACATTTTAAATACATTTTGATATAACAGACATGTATACTGGTTTTGGGAGAGGTCTGAAAAACTTAAAAAAATTACTATCTGCTGATTAGTAAATAGTTTTAAGCAGCCTTTAAATTAATAAAATATGCAATGTTTTAAAATTGGTTTCACTTTTGAAAATTTGATAGCATATTTAAAATGTGCTTTGTTTTTAGTTTACAATCTAAAATCCTTCTTCACCATATCTCTCTCTCTCTCTCTCTCTCTCTAGTGGAATGAAGTGACCAAACTTTTTCGGGCTGGCATGCCTCTAAAGAAACATCGGCTGCACTTGAAGGCCTATCCAAATTGTTTTACTGCAACATCAGCAGCTGACTGGTTACACGACCTCCTCAGGAACAATAGTAATTTTGGACCAGAGGTAACTAGGCAGCAGACTGTGCAGCTATTAAAGAAGTTTTTAAAAAATCACGTCATTGAGGATGTTAAAGGGCGCTGGGGCATAGAAGACTTCGAGGACAACAGTCAGCTGTACAGGTAATCTGATTAAAAAGATTAACTTTGATATTTAGTTGAGTTTTATGCTATTTCTACATTTTTATAATTTATCACATATTTTGTAGGTTTCCTCCGACGTCACCTTTAAAGCCAATTCCCAGTTCTCAGGCTATGAGGAAAAAGAGTGGGTCCGTTAAGGACAGAGAGAGTTTTTTCAAATTTAGGAGTTCCAAGAAATTTGACAAAGAAATCCAAGTACGCTCGTATATTTGTTTATTTATGTCTTTATGTGATTGACCTTTCCTTTAATTCTTTTATTCTTCTGGATTGCTTTACAAAGGAAAATATAGCTCCAGCTGTTGAAGATGCACCTATATCAGAGGAGAGTATCCATTGTAGAGACATTGCAGAGGAGGAAATTCAAGATATTTGGAAGAATGTAACATTAACACAGTAAGTTCCTCTATTTTGTATTTCTCTTAGGTGTAACTGTTTTACACGTATATAAAAGGTAATTTAGGGTTTAGTGCTTTGTTTTTAAGCATGGGGTCTTTAACATCCATTAGTAAGTGCTTTGACGTGGGTTGTGGAATGGTCGTGTGTATATAAATATGAATAGCACATTTTGTTTCCACTTCAGCCTACATCATGTTACTTTTTGTGTAAAATGTTGAATTTGGTGCTGTATGTTTTGAATTAGGACTCTGATGAATGTTAGTTTCTGTCTTTTCTCTGTACTATATGAGAGACCCTAAAGCATGTTGTTTAAACTCGGTTGGTTTATAAAAGGGGTAAGTAGGGTTAGTAATATTGGGAAGTTTTGAATGAGAGTTGATTTGTCTTCATGAACATTCATAACAGAAGCGGTTGCTGATTTGGGAATTTTATGACTATAAAGGATGATTTTCAGTTAAAAGGTCAGATCTTCTAAATAATTTATATATGACTGTGGTTTAAAAAGTAATTGCTGAACATCTATTTACAATTACCTAACAGGTTTTAGATGTTTAGAAGTTTTCAGCAGTATAGACATATGAGTATATCAAAATATGTTTCTTATTGCTAGTTTGGCTAATAACTTGTGAAATAAAGTGAAATATTGTTTGTTTTCCCCCCACAGTTTACAGAAGTTATTGGGTTTGCCATCATTGGAAGATGTGTTGAATCCAGCTGAAGTCAATGCTAGATTCATTGTGTATAACATGACAAAAGTCAACAAACATGGAGTTGTTACCTTGGAAGATAAGTCTGGTGAGAATTTCTTCACAATTTTGGATTGATATGTTACTATTGCGTATTTTATTGCAACAATTGTTTTTCTGTCACAGATGACCTGCCACACTGGGTTTTGTCAGCCATGAAATGTCTTGCAAACTGTAAGTACATAAGCTTCATTTAATTTTAATTACAATTATTTATATAATGTAAAGCATTTGCAAATGCATTTCAATTTCTGCCCAAACTGAAAGATGAAAGAATTTAAAATCCAATTCACTCAAATGCACAGTGATGAATTATCACAGGAGTTGTGTGGCCCAAAGGCTAAAGGACAGGAAGACCTGGGATGAGTTGCTGTTCATCCAGAAAGTATTGAGAATGCTTCACTTTTTCCACATTTTGTTAGGTTACAGCCTTATTCCAAAATGGATTACATTTTTTTTCTTTCAACATTCCACACACAATACCCCCAATGACAAAGTATTGTTTGGAATTTTAACAAATTTATTAAAAATAATAAACCAACCTGTACATAAGTAGTCACAGCATTTACTTTGTTGAAGCAGCTTTGGCAGCAATTGCAGCCTCAGGTCTTTTTGAGTATGATGCTTGAACCTCTCAAGCCCCATTAGGTTGGATGGGGAGCGTAAGTGCACAGCCATTTACAGATCTCTCCAGAGATGTTCATTCGGGTTCAAGTCTAGGCTTTGGCGGGGCCATTCATGAACATTCACAGAGTTGTCCCAAAGCCACACCTTTGGTATCTTGGCTGTGTGCTTAGGGTTGTTGTCCTGTTGTCCTTTCACTCCAGTCAGTTTGGAGAAACATGCATAAAAGACACATGTTTAATTTAATTTGTGGTTTAATCTAAAGATCAGTTTATTTAGAAGCAGCATATTATTCAAAATATGTGTGCACGCTTATTATTGTTTTTAATTTATTTTTGCTTCTTCAGGGCCAAAGTTTGACCAGCCTTCCTACCCAGGCTTTGAGAGGGATGTCTTCAAATCTGTGTCTGACTACTTTCACACTCTCCCTGAGCCGATGCTTACCTTTCAGTATTATGAGTTATTTGTTAACGTTTTAGGTATGTTTTGAAACTAGGTTGTTTTTTGCTGAATTTGGTGCCAGTAATGGTTGCACTGTTTACATATATTAATCTCACACACATATTTGTAATTTTAGTCTTAATGGTGTTTCTATAGCGCTCTCGTATAACATGTTTATTCAACTGGGTTTCCTTATTGTTCATTGTTATTGTTCAAACTCTCAATAATGATTATGTATTTGATAAGTCAATATATTGTTAATGTATTCAAAAACTAACCTTTTTGGCTTCAAACACTTGCTTTTTATCTTCCCTGCCCTTGCCTGTCTGTTCATGTTGTCTTGTCTGGTCCTTTGCTAGTTTTGTGTGGCTATGCTACAAATTCCAGGACCCAGTATGGAAAGCGTAAGAATCTGGAGGAGTTGAGCTACCCACAGCCAGCGAAAGCACCTCACCTAAACACTGCCAATGCATTCAGATCCACAGAGTGTCTCTTACTAAGCTTGATAAGAAGGGAATCATTTGAGGAAACCGATTCACCTATGAGGGAGGTGTTTTCTTCCAAAGTGATGACAAGAGCACGTCCAATTGGAGGTCCCTTTACTAAACTCCGACCCAGGAGCTGTTCTCTGGAAAGAATTCTAGATGAATCAAGTGATTCATGCACACAACAAGAGCTCTTTAAGTCTGCTGAAAGCCTGGGATCCTGTATGACTAACAATACTGATAGTTCCATCCCTCAGATGAGGTCTCCAGCAGATTTGGTTCTTAGACGGAAGAGTAGTTCTTCTACAGCTTATTTCTCCTGTACCACCTCAGATTTGGCGGGTCCCTCTCCAAACACATCTGAAACCAGTAGCAGCAACATCCTAAGCTCCCATGTCTCATCAGAACATCATCTAACCAATCAGAGACCTACCAGGGCTCGCCCCAGAAGCATCGGGAATTGTCTTGACCTAATAGAGCACAGAGAAATTTCTGCCAGCTGTGTTAGTGTAAATGCTCCAGTTGCAGAAATTACTATGAAACCAGACTTGTCGTCCTCCACCATTAGTCTCAGAGCTCCTGGGTTGGTCCGTTTTCATGGAAGCTGTTTGGATATTAGTTCAAAGCCAAGAATCAGCAGGCGATGTCAGAGCTCTGTGGATCTGTGTAAGCTTGGGCCCTCTCGTCCTTCAGTGTCTTCTGTTGCACGTCGTCTGAGTCCCGAACAAAGTAAGCCTTGTATCTGTCAATAGAATGTCCCGCCCATGTTTGTGTGGTCTTTGTAGTTTCGTAGCAGCTGTGACCGTTGTGTTACTAGCATTCTGTCTTGCATGGATCTAACCCTGTAGTGTCAGTTTTAACATTTTTTTCTCATGCATGCATTTCTTTGTATCATTTCTACAAACAGAATGGGAACGACGTTAGAATCTAATATCAGCTTTTTAATCATACATCTTAAATGTATGAAAAATGTGTGTGGTAAAACGTAGATGTAGTTTTGTAACCATATTCAGTGTTTTTTTATGCTAACGATGTTTTTGGGCATGTCAAAGATTAAACTTGGTTTTTTATTGATTGACGTGACCGTTTGTGGTTTTGAGTAGGGCCAATTCTATTTTTGGACCTTGCTTAATTGATCAAAAGTCTCAACGGTTACTTTCTCTGCTTACATTTATAGAAAAATTAAATAGTTTAAACTGCAGTTTGATTCGTTATTGGCTCTAAAGGAATGCCGATTGACCGATGCCTCTCATAAATCCAGTTTGTCGATCGATTATTCAATAATTGATTGACTGAATGAACTGATCCTGATGGAGCTATCCATGAGGATATTGGGCATCCTTTTTATAATTATTTACAGTTTCTCATTATTTTTACCTCTCTTGCACTGAGGGTGCTCCTCTTCACTGCATTACTTTTGATTGTTGGTTCTGGCAGGCTTGTTACAGCCTGCATTAGAACGAGTTGCCATAGAGGCCCTGCAGCTCTGTACGCTGCTTCTTCCTCCTGTCTCACGTCGCAGGCTACAGCTTCTCCTTCGAATGATCTCACGCATGAGCCAAAATGTGGATATGCCTCGGCTTCACGACGCCATTGGCACACGCACACTGGTATGCGACCTGACCCGACGGGCTGTCCGGGGGTCGTTCTGTATTTCAAATTTTCAGTACCATTCAAAATATAGACGATGCTTACTGTTCGAAAAACCATGGTTGATCATCCCTGTGTGTAGATGGTGCAAACGTTTTCTCGCTGTGTATTAAGCTGTGAAGAGGAAGTTGACTTGGATGAGCTCTTGGCCACCAGGCTTCTTTCTTTTCTGATGGACCACCATCAAGAGATTCTTCAGGTCCCCACTTACCTGTGTAATGCTGTCGAAGACCATATCGCCTACCTCAAATCACAGGTGATCTAACTGATCCTGTTTACCTTATAATATATATAGCTGTAGTTAGTTATTAATATAAATATGTTGTTACTGCATTTTAAAATATTTATCAAAGCTTGCAAGTTAGATGCTGAAACTTCCTCTTTTGTCATATGTTAAATTTATTAGTAAACATTCATTTTTGCAGAATTGCATGACAATTGAATTAAAGTATAATATTAACTAAAATATACTGTTGGACATCGTTTCAAGGCTTAGTAATACTGTGAGCTAATGTAGCAAGCATAACTGGAAGATGATTAATGATGATTATGTCTTTAAAATAATGAGCAAACATGATAATGCACAACAGCCACCTTACCTCACGCCATTCACTGTAAAGATCGGTCACAATAACTCACAGGAAAGTTTGTAAACAAACTTGGAATATATATTCAAATCATGGGTAAACAGATTTATTAAATAACGAGTTGCATGGGAGCCAAGTTTAGACTAGTGATCATTGTACTAAGGCAATAAGACCAGTACCTAGAATTGTCTAGTTTTCAGTATGTACTCATTTCTTTCTTCTTTTTTTTTTTTTTACAGAAAAAACACCCTATGACTTCTAGTCTTGTGGTGCCAACATACTCATTTTGCAGACAGATCAGCACTCAGGAGTTTGAAGAACAGAAACTTTCTTTGTCTCAGGCAGCAGTAGCAGAGTTGCTAGAGAGCATCATCAAGGACAAATCAATGTCAGTCAAGGAAAAGAAAAAGAAACTGAAATTGGTAATTCTACAAATTTCTTGCATTTCTCATACAATGCTCATTTCAAAGCTCTTAAAATGACAAAAAATGACATTTATGATTTGGCTTTCTTTCTAGTTTCAGAAAGAGTATCCTGACATCTACTCTCATAGATTCCCGACCACAGAGAGCGAGGCACAGCTTTTTGGAGACAAACCAAAGATCAAACCGCCAATGCTGATGGGTATAAAAAAGACCAAAGCCTTCAGTATTCGAAACTAAACACCTTTATGTATGTGCTGTGTGGTTTCTGTGTAAGCCAGTAATTCTACAAATTTATTCAGAGTGATCTTTATATCTGCATTTAAAATGCTAGACGGCTTGTTTGTGACACATAATCACATGCATGGGATCCACAGCACTAGAGCACCATGTCTTTGAACTTTTGCCGGGGACTTAAGCGTTGTAAGGTCATGCTGTCCATGTTTTTAATAATGTTATTATTTTTCCTTTTTTCTGTTATTTATTTATTATATATTTTGTTGTACATTCTTGGGAGCTATAAAACAGCCAAATGGTTTCATTAAACCGTAGCATAAAGCATTTTAACATCAGTTTGGGATTGTTAAGCCTTCGGTGCTCTTGGGACAGTGAGTTCTCTGGCTTTTAGTTCCAGTAAAAAAATAAGACTAGGTTGATTGTAAGCCAAATGAAGGGTTTTTGATTCTAAAATAATGCCATCTTGTGTGGGTCGGGTTTGTTTATACGATATTTGTTTTATGTTTTTTAACCCAAGTAACATTTAAACTGACATAGCTGACATTTACTTGATCCGAGTTTAGCTATTTTCTGCACTACTCATTTTCAGCTTTGTGCCTTATTTGAACTGATAAATTGCTGAAACTTGACACATAATGTTTAACTGATATTGACTAGGAGGACACTTCTTTGATGCTTGTTATAAATTGAGCCAAACTTAGGATAATCCTGTAATTCATTTTACAGCGTTTAAAAGGAAATGTGTTAACCTCGTTGTTGCCCATGATGTAGTAAAAGTGAATCTTTGCACTCTCATCTAAAGGTTCTTTATGTCATGACATGATTTGAAGACATTCCTCTAAAATTTGTTTAAGTAACATCCTCTTTAGTACATTATGATTTTAAT
>JAYDZG010000002.1:7056073-7071290 GCA_034509265.1 Microcambeva bendego
AATTCATAATATATTTCAGTTTCAAATCACATATAATGTAAGAATATTTAAAAAAAATAATCAACTAAAATATATACATAACCAACCATAAATCTTCAAAAATTTCAGACTCGTCCAAATAGGTTGGACCTTTAAATAACAATTTTTTCAGTGAGCAAGGGCATGCAAAAACATGTTATGTACATGTTAAATAAATAATACATTTCCATTGGAAGCAGTTTAGCTGCTAACCTGCTACCTAAGAAGAATTAAAGCAAACAAAAAAACTTACTGATTAAATTGCTTGGGAATTTTTTGGTTCCCAAGCAATGTGGTTGTTGCCAGAATGGCAACATTTGTTTTAACATATACGATGTTCTTGTATAATTCAAATATTAGACTGTCTTGTATAACAGTTTATTTTTGTTTATTGTATTAGTCTCAGTGCTGCTGGTCCATGTAGCACTGGTGGCCTCCTCTTTTCTGCTGATTTGGTTTTGATGATGGGCTTACGGTTTCCTTATCCACCCTAATAAGATTAGCTTCATTACACAGACAGAATGCAGTGCTTCATGATCTTTCATGCTGGTCAAAGTGAAAAGCAGAACCTAATAAAGCAAAAACAAAAACATGGAAGTGCTTTCTCCTGGTGTGGTGTCTCAAAACGGTCTCTGTCATTTTCAATTCCAGGAGGAGACGGCATTGGTTCCCAGCGTTCAGGACTTTGACAAAAAGCTTGCCGAAGCGGATGCCTACTTGCAGATTCTAATAGACCAGTTTAAGGTGAGTCTTCTGATGATTTTAAAATGTGTGCTCTGAATATTTTATCATCACAATGCAAACACACATTTGATATTTTAGTCAATTCAACCTTTTTGGAAGAGGTGGTGTACTTTGAAGGAATATTATGACTTATGAAGTACCGAGTATTTTTTAACAGTTAACAAAGTTAACAAACCTAATTTACTAAAAAATGCTAATTTTTACACCACATTAAAAACTAAAGAAAATGCTTTTCAGAAGGCTGGGTTTATCCACCTTATTTACTCAACGAAGCAATCATTGACTTTACAGCCACATCGGGTGTTTCCCCAAAGTAGCCTTTCTGGAAACAAGTTTCATTTAATTGGTCTTGGCTTCACTTTAAAACCAGGAACTTGCCTATAAGCATAAAAGGTGTCAATAGTATGTAAGATTTTATTGGTCTTTTCATGAAGCAAAGCAGAGTTAGTTATACCAACAGGATATTGCAGCTTGTAGTTTACAGCAAGAATATAGACTAGAAGAACTCAAGACTAGAAGTTTGCAGTGTATCACATTATATGGCACTCTGGAGAAAGAGGTCTTAAGGGTCTCAATTAGGGGCCCTGCTGTGGCTGTTTGGTGAAGCCATGCTTCAAACCTGCAAACTTTCAACTGACAGCTCAGAGGAACTACTGCCCTAGTGATGCTTTCTCTCAACACATAATATTGAAAACCTTTTACTTTAGAATTAACTCATACGGATTGATTTTGCTCCTTGAAACACCATGTACATTTTTTTCGCCTGTCTAACAGACAGCCACAATGTTCTCACAGACACAATGGGAACTTCACTAATACCCCAGCTCAGTCTCTGAGACACGGTCTGTTTGGATGAGTGGTCGGTTGAGAGCATTGCCTGCAAATCAAACTCAAGGGCTTTAGACCACTGTAGCACCTGGAATGATGCTGATGTGTTATTTCAGTTGTGAAGTATGATTTTTCAATCTCTTGAAGAAGTCAACACAGTGCCGGTTAATGTTTAGAAAGGCACATCTGTCCATACTGTGTTTTGTTGTTGATATTCAGTGTTAAGTTGTTTTTTATCATTCTGGTATTGGCTTACACAACCAGACTTACTTAATCTTTCTGATCTTTCTCTTTTGTAGCTTTTTGATGAAAAGATTAAAGACTGCAAAGATGACGAATCACGTAAAGTAAGTCATGATTCTACCTTGATGTCATATATATAAAAATAAGAAAAATCTGTGACCATGTTTCTCTCCAAAGCTGTTGAATACCTCTTGTGTGTACTTATTATTTTTACTTGAGAGTGTTAAGCTAAATAATAGGTTTACTATACATTAATCTGATTTTATACATATATACATAATATTATGGCTTATATGTATTATAAATATTCATGTTTTTTTTACATACTTGTACTGCATGTAGCCATTCTGGCTTGCTCACAAAATGTGTTTAGCCTTGTTTCTTAATGATTTTTCATTCACCCACAAGTGTTTTTTTAGTTTATCTAACTATTTACAAGTTCACTGTTACTAAATTCACACATTTATTACAACAAATTCTTGGTAGGAGAAGGTTAGGTTTATTTTAGTTTCGCGGTAAAGTGCTGGGGCTTCAATCAGCTTAAAGACAGAAAAGACAAAGCTACAAAAACAAGTAGTTAAATATTCTTTCCACTGCAAAATGTTAAATATAAAACAAACTGTACTAGGTTTCTTGAATTGAGTACTCTCACAACCTACTAAGGCCCCTTTCACAGTATTTTAGAGTTTCACAGTGTCGGGTCCCTTTTCAGTTCCCCATTCAGAACTGCCAAAATGTAATTGAATCATAATCTCTCTTATAGAAAATCGAGAACCTAAAAGAAACAACTTGTGTAAGTATGAGTTGGTTTTTTCACTTTTAGCAGCATCAGTATCACAGCCTGTTCTTACTTTGTGTTCCTGTTTTGTTTTATTTTCTAGAGTATGGTAGAATCGATCAAGCACTGTATAGTTCTACTTCAGATTGCCAAGGTAAAAAAGTTAACTTATTTGTGCTGCTTTAGTTGTGAAAGTGTTGTTGCAAAAAGTATGGCACCTTTTTATAAAAAGTACTTTCACCCAAGCATGAATGATCATTCCAACCCTCCGATTTGTATCAGTTTTACTCAACACACTTGATTAGAATTGTTACAGCCATTTGATTTAGCAGTTTTTGAGTTGTCTAATTTGTTGCATTTTACAGGTAGAGTTTGGAGAGGTGCTTCTCTTATTAATTAAAAAGCCACTAGCAATAATAAGAATAATAATGAACACTAATTTTCTTCTTGTAGAATTTTAGCATGCTGATAGCTTGGTAACAAAAGCATCACATTATTTGACATTAAGAAATGGTGGAGATTAGGATCATAAGAGCTAGTTTGTAGATAATAATCAAGATGTTTTCTTTTTAAAAATTTTAAGGATCAAAGTAATGAACAACAGCACTCAAACGGACTGATAGTAAGTTCTGACTTTCCTCCACAATCAAGTTGACTCGATCAATCTTCTATCTCTTTATTTTAAACTTAATCTTTTGGAGGCAAATACATCTGTAGTTTGGGAAAAGTGCATGCTACTAACATTGAATACTGGCTCTGTGTGCCACATCTTTTCCTCGCTTTCTCTTCTTTCATCGCTCTTTCGAAAATTGCAGACTTGCTCATTTCATCCTGGGCTGTTTATGGGAACTGTCCTATTTTGCTTTGTGATTATTTTTTTGTGACGACTTGAAAGCATCTGTGATGTTTAATGACTAATCCAGTGTACAGGCCCATCACCATGTGCACATTAAACAGCTATCGATTTTTCCTCCATCGTACTTGCTTAATCAACCATCACAGAACTAATAGATCACAGGCTGTTTACGGGCTGTCGTTATCAACAACTCGCATTTCATGTCGCAAACTGTCCTTGCCGGTCATAGAGAGTTTATAGCATACTCTCCAGGACCATACATATGATTTAATACGGGTCATGAATCATTGCACTTTGTTTTACCCATTATGTTGCTTGTCAGAAATTGTCAAGTAATCTGATTAAGATCATGTTGATGTAGTAACCTTCCTATTAAAATTTAAATGTAGCTGTATTTTAAGTGATGCATTATTAAGACAGAGTATTTTTTTGTTTCTGCCCAGTAATTGCTTTCAGTTTTCTGCAACTGCTCACGAGTAAGAAAAGACTGCTGACTTTTACAAAGCTCCATTAATTTCCTTAAAGTATTATTAAGCTGTGGAGATACTTTTTTTTAAAGTTTTTTTTTTATTATTACTATTATTTAAGGTAATTGTGTGTGTAGGAAGAATTAAGGCAGCTCTAAAATATGCACTGCTTTGAGTATCGAAAAAATAAGGTCACGACTAGAGTAGTAAAGAACACAAAAGTTTTCGGATGATCCACCACTGGCTGCTGTGAAGAAGCAGAATCAGGTTGTAGGTGCCAGTGATGGATGACTTAATAATAAAGAATTGCAAATGACAACGTTTGAAGGAAATGGGAAAATATTCCAAACCCAAAATGTGTTTTTAAAATATATCAAACTTGTTATATCAAACAAAAGTGTATTAATGATAATGATGCCATTCAAGGATTTTAAATCAAAGCCATCTGCCAGCATAGAGCCACAATCTGATAAGCAGTGATATATACATACAATGCATCTCATGATAATTAAATTTATAGACCATAGCTACTTGGACAGTGAAACGGTTGATAACAGCTCTTGTATTAAGGGAATGTATACTGCCGCGGAACATTCTGGTTTACATTATTAATGAACGTTATGGGATTTAAGAGAAGTAGTAGTAGCAGTCCCATCTTACTGTAAACCACTTTATTCAGGTCATCAGTCTAGGGATTCATATTACTGACTAACCGTACTTAGAGGTTTCCCATAATCAGATTACTGAAATACACATAAACCCAGTAATCGGATTATTGCCATCATCTTGCAATTATTTGTAAGTAAACAAAATGAATCAGTATAGTTTAAATAAAGTCAGCATCTCAAACTTCAGTATATATTCAATAATGCTTTTGCTCCTTTAAAGCTTGATTATATCATACAGCATATCAGCTTGATATGTAGGTTATATTTATAATATAGAGTTCACAGTTGCTGTACAAAACAAATAATTTTGAAGCACAAAACAATCTGAAACAGAATTCTTTCGAGTTATATTAGGTATGAATGTACATCGAAGCGGGAAGTCAAGAGAGGATGTTTTGTCATTTCGGCAATATACAAGTGCATATTGAAACAAAACAAGGACCTCCAGGACCAGGGTGCAACATAGAACAAAAAGTGCAAGACAGTACAATACACAATATAAGACATTTCTAATGTAAAGTAATAAATAATAATAATTTTCAGTCACTGTTAGTATGTACTTTTGCTATTAGATACAGATTTTAAGAGGATGTTCGGATTAGTTAGACCAGCTTGTAATAGTGTTCTGCCTATATAAATATTTAAATCTCATGGAAATCTTTATACAGTGCTTGAGGCCACTCCTAACCTCCACCCTCTGCCCTCTATGTCACCTTGTCTGTTGATTTAATCCCGTTCCACCCGAGATGCAATCACCAAGGGGCTAATTTCTCTAATCGGCTCTTAATTAAGAACTGCAGGCTCACTCAGCATCCAGGAAAATAAGTGGGCCTTTCCAGTTACAAACAAATAATCAGGATTATCTGTCGATCCTTGATGAGAAAAAAACCTCTCCAATCTCATTCATATTAATGCCCATTAAAAGCTCCGTTTTACCTCCGTACGATTTTTATTTAATATTTTCAGCTGCATGTTTTCTCATTTTGACATTATTTAAATAAGACTTACTGAGTTGTACATGTGTTTACCAGTGGGATATTACATTTCATTATTCCTTGCCTGCATGAGATGTGCAATAACAGTATTAAGGCCTCGTCACCACTGAAGCCTTGCTGAACAGCTTTTATTTGTCTGATTGTATGTGGGAGTAAAGCTCCATTAATTCTGTTTATTTAAAATGAATGTGCCTAATGCCAGCTGTGTATCTGACACTCTAGATGAAAATGATTTAATAATTAGAATATGAAAAATTACATGATTAGTTTTTTTACATGGATGCATCTTATCCATGTGTAAGCTTTTCAAACAATATACAATAACCTTTTTACTATGATTAAATATACCAGGATATTACTAAATCAAGACGTACATTTCGAAATGCCCGCAGGTTCTCCTGCAATTTATTTCATATTGCAGCCAGTATAGATTAGCTCTAAACCCATTAGCTTGCCTTTGTGTCAGGTAGATAAAAGTAGTACATTCTGACATTTTTATTATATTATCAGTGGTTTCATGGATGATTGGATGGATTGGATTGATTGGATGGATGGATTGGATGGATGGATGGATGGATGGATGGATGGGTGATGGATGGATGGATGGATGGATAGGCAGGCAGATAGGCTAATTACCTGCATTGTTAGCTTTTTAGATAGAATCAAGTTAGATTTCAATATTAGAATCTTTAGTTAAATAATTATTATTGTATATTTTTTAATTAATAAACAATTAATTTAACATTTAATTCTGTATAGCGTAATTGTGCTAACACATAACAAAAAGCCGCCATCTGTTAAAAAAGCTTTTATTAAAATAGCTAAAATCTGCCACCATTGGTTGGACCCTTAATCCTCTCTGTTCCATGGATGCTTTACAGTGGGTGATCCTGCACTGTGACCTTAGCTTCCAAACAAGTTTGGATATTCGAAGAAGTAACTTCATTGTACTGTACTCCTTTATATGGATATAGGACAAAAAGTCCTGTTCTTAAAACGGTGAGCACATTATGTGCAAGTCTGAGTGGAAAGCAATGAAATTTGGTTGATAATACACATTTCTTCTTACATTCACGTTATATATACCACAATAGTCTTAGTATTTAAAGAGTTTTTTAAGCTCTAATGTTACACAACCTTTAATAGTATTAAAATATTTGTGTCGCTTTTAAACCTACTGTGAATGCCAGTTTCTTAAATATGACTTAATATTACTTTAGATTGTTTTAAAGAAATAAATTCAACAGTTTAAACGTGTGTTTTGTTGTGTGTTGTGCCTGCGCTGCTGCAGAGTACCATAAACCCAGTGGATGGAGTTCTCCAACCAAGTCCCCTGGACGCCTCTGTAGTCAGTGCCATTGCCATGCCCACGCAGACCACCATTCCCACAGGTGAGCACTACTATCTTATTGTTGCTAGTTATTGTTTTCAGTTGCACTGCGTATCGCTGGTAATTTGTTTTGACGAAAGCAAATGTGTATGTCTAGCAGTGCAATTATCCCTCCGTGCATTCACACTGAAAAAACAAGCATTGTTTTTGCTTCAGATTGGCAGGTGCAAAAATGCTTTTATTATGTAGGAGTATCATGGAGGAAGTGCATTGAATATCATGTTAGATGTTTTTATTGAGCTTTGCTCATGTGTGTTTATTGATTTGTTGTGTGCAGATGGGGCTCAGGTGTGTAAAGCAGAACAGAGGCCTTCTTCTTTACCCGTGGGTCCTGTTGTCACGGTGATGGGAAGCCTTCAGACGCCCACTCCCAACAGCACAGGTATAGCACGGCAAATACCAAGCACCAGTGAAAGGGAACATATCATATGGAAAACATAGCATGGAAGAAACTACTTATACATCTCATACTGCTTATTTTAAAGAAGGGATTGCTGGGCAAAAGTCATGGCAGGCTTGATATTCAAGTTTTTTTTCCAATGTAAATGTGTAAACACATAGAACTTATGGAGGAAACGGAGGCTTTTCTGGACTCCTTATAAAGAGATTTAAACTTATATAATCACATGTTTCTAATCCTACATAATGATTGATCTGTGCTTAAAAAGGCCAAAAATGAGTGAACAATGTCTGCTTTAGAATGTCAACCCTGATAGGAAATCCTTAATGGATTGACCGCCTCTAATAGGTTCGTAATGATTGTTTGATATTTCTGCATAACAACCATTAAATATGATGATCACAGGGACAGTTGTTCTATGATGCACACATGCCTTACCTGATGGCTACAATGTTAAGAAATAATTACACCCCCAAATATGCAATTAAAAAAAACTCATCGTTGGTTGAAGAACACAATGATGATGTATGCTTCTTAAACACCATATTTCATCATATGTCATCTTTGAGAAGCTTTAGACTTTTAGGAAAGATTTCCAGAGGATTTATTATGGGTATTTATTGTTTTGTTAATCCATCATTATTATTGGAACGTCTGAAACTTTATGTGACAAATTTGTAATGTTTTTGATTATAGCTATATTGCCCTTCCTGAGTTTAGCTTACTTCGGCTGATTGTGATGTACTGCAGTGCTCATATGTTAAGTGTGTAGGTGTTTTCTGCATTAGGCTGCAGGAGAAACTTGATTCTCAGCAATTGATCTCAGCTTCTCTTTAAAAACCTCTAGTGCTGGCAGCTTATTCTCTTCCTCTGCTTCTGCTGAGATGGTGCGAGCACTGATTACTTTGGCGAAATCAGCTACTTTTAATGCAGTCCGAGAAAATGCAAACCGCTCTTCTTTTCTATCAAACTTGAATGTTCAATATCATTAAATTACTTGAGCTTCACTATTCTGATCTACTTTTTTTTTTTTAAAAAGGTTGGCCTTCATAATTATTTTCAGAAAAGCTTTGAAGCTTCTTTGAAATTTGCTGCATTACAGAGCAAGCAACTGAAAAATAACTAACCTTATTCTGATGATTTACACTGAATCTTGTCAGCCAGGTTTATGTAGTCTGAAAAAATAGCTGCTTCCTAGTGTTCGTCAGTAAGGGCGGACCATCATTTAGACTTTTCTAAATTTTCAAGTTGGAAAAGGCTGATTCACACAATAGGTTAAATGTTTTTGTCAAAATTTTGGCACAGATTCATGTTTGTATATTTTTCCTCAACCAGCAAGTTTTATAATTGTCCGACCATTAACTTAATTATCACAATATAACTGTAGGTTACAAAAGGAAAAATGTGAAAATGGCACAAATTGGTTACTGATGAATGAAAACTACAGATTCTGATGGGCAGCTATGGTAACAAAGAAAGAGTGGCCACATTTTATGTCAATCATTGATCTGTTGTTATGTGATTTTTTACATTCATTTGACACCCCATTTTCAGGCTATGCTTTGGATAATCAAACCAGTAATGCGTGAGCCAGTTGGATTGTATGATACCAGGCCTACAATTTAAAACACCAAAAAACTATGTTTATTTCATTAGGGTTTGTGACAGAGGTGAAAAGTTTCATACCACTTAGTGACATGGTTTCCAATTATGTTTGTGGTAATACTATGCCTATATACATTTGTAGTACTGCCAAAATGGGAAGGAAACCCAAACTAATGTTGAAAGGACTGTCTACCATGTTCTTATAGGCTGCCATGCCACTGTTCCAAAATCTGCACCTTAAAGCCTGGCTAAGGTTTGTAATTAGACAGTGTTAGCTCAGCAAATTAGCTTTTTTTTTCAGTGCACCCAGTGCTGTGTCACTTGTAGATAGCCCCTGATAATGTTTTAAGGATTGAACATGGCTGAGGACTGTGTACTTTTAAGGAGGGATGAAATACAGAACCCTTGCAAATGCTTTTAGGTCAGTTACATGTCCTCTGTACCACTTTTCTCACAATCATTGAAGGGCTGTTATCATATATTGTGTCATTTTAGTTTTAATTCCTGGTAAATTTCACTTCATGTTGAGTGTAATGTGTGCTAGTATTCGATGCTTGTTAATTTAGAATATCTGGACTGTCAATGTGCTCTTTACCACAGCCCAAGCAAAAGGAATAACAACTGTAACTGATGAATAAATAATGCAATGCATGTAATGTTTTGGGAATTCAGTAACTGGAGGCCAGGAATAATCTGTTCTTACCCACACCCTATTATCTTTTTTTTATCTTGGCATATAGGGAGTGGTCCCTCTGCCCCCAGCAGCAGCGTCACTTCTCCCAGTCACATCAATGTGCCTGCACACAATGTTCCAGATTTTTCTTACTCCAGCAGCGAGGATGAATTTTACGATGCAGATGAATTTTACCAGAGCAACACCTCACCGAAGCACTGCATAGAGTAAGTTACAGCGTGTATACACACACACACACACACAGAGCTGTCATGAAAACACACAGCTGCATGGAGATAATCACACACACTTCTGTCCCACATACACGCCCCTCGTTGGAATAAACTCGATTATAACGTACAGTTCAACACAGACCGCCTTAATTACATCATTTGTAGACTTTTTGTTTACACCATATGGTTTTGCAGACAAGCTGTGTGGGTACTAATATGTTTGGTGTTATTTGTTTGTTATTTTTGTTGCAGCCCCTCTAGAACTCCTGCTGTTAATAGTGAAGGAAATGGAGCACTCAAACGGCCCGACACCAACGAATCCCTCAACTCCTCCATGTCTAATGGCACAACTGATGCAGGTACTTGTACACTTTTATCACCACTTCTCATTTATAGACCAATTATCTCATTTTAGATCCCTTCACTCGGACGGCACGGGGGCTCAGTGGGTAGCACTGTCGCCTCATAGCAAGAAGGTACTGGGTTTGATCCCCAGGTAGGGTGGTCCGAGTCCTTTCTGTGTGGGATTTCCCCGTGTCTGCGTGGGTTTACTCCGGGTGCTCCGGTTTCCTCCCACAGTCCAAAAACATGCAATTGAGTGATAATTTTGAAGTGGTCTCTTATTTATTTCTATTTTTTTACGACTCTAGGTTGTGGTCAAGGCTTGTGTGTCCAAAACTCTTTCAACAGCTGTCATGTTGAATAACTGGTGGCACATTTTTTAAATATATTTGTTGTGTTAGCAAGGCGTGTTCCAAATAACACCGTAACACAGTTAATAGCACCGTTGTCCACATATAAAGGACCACATAAAGAAGGTTTTTGTTAAATTGGGATGACCACTGTAGTGGACCGTTTTTAAACTGTCCATTGTGCTATGTGGACATGGCTTGATTTCTTCCTGTGGATAATAACGTTTATGCACAAATCTGCCATCTAGTGGTCACATTCTTTAATCAAACGCACAAAGGGAATGCACACAGGGGCTTCATGTCAAAGCTGCATTTGTGCAAATGTGTATTTACACAGCTATAATTCAGGTCAGAAATACTACTGCAGTGAATGTGAACTTATATTCCTAATTTTATGCTACACACATGAAGCAACATGTATCATGACGCAACAAAAAAGTATCACTACAGATGCAGGTCAGGGATTTAATTTTATCAAAGCCTATGAATATGATCACACTTTAACATCCACACACAGTAGTGTTATGACAGACTGCCTGGTTTGTGTGTTCTGCTCAGATCAGTATGACAGTCATGATGAGAGGGATGACGATGGAGAAGGAGAGTCGGTGGAGGAACATAAGAGCGTCATTATGCATCTGCTTTCCCAAGTACGATTGGGAATGGACCTCACCAAGGTAACATTTATTATATTGTCTTTTTGTACTCTTTTCTCGTTAGACTTTTCTAATTATACGTTACCCTTTTTGTCCAGGTGGTTTTACCTACGTTCATCTTGGAAAGGAGGTCGCTGCTGGAGATGTATGCAGACTTCTTCGCACATCCTGATTTGTTTGTTAGGTAAATATGAACTTATTATAGCAAGGGAAGTTGGAATTGGTCCATTAGTACAGTCTTTACGTTTCTTAGAGGGCCTTTTAAAAACTTTTAAACTACTTTTTATTTGGAGTGGAGTTTCACACCAAACTTTCTTGACATATAGGGGCACAGTTTATGTCTTGGACTTGACCTGAGGTTGTGTGTTTAATAGTTTATTGGAAATTTATTTTAAGATATACCACAGTCATGTCAGTGTCTGAGTATCTAATGATTAAGTATCTATTGTGGTTTAAGCTGCAGATTAATATATTTTAACATTTAAACCTGTAGTGCTAAGTGTACTTTTGTTTTGATTGCTTGGTTCTTAACACAGCATTGCGGAGCAGGCAGAGCCTCGGGAGCGCATGGTGCAGGTGGTTAAGTGGTATCTCTCAGCCTTTCACGCTGGCCGGAAAGGATCTGTGGCCAAGAAGCCCTACAACCCCATTTTGGGAGAGGTGTTCTATTGCCATTGGGACCTGCCCTCTGAAACTGAAGAGACAGCTACTGTGGTATGTATTTGTATAAATAACTAGATTTGATGAATGGGGATGGCTAAGCCCCTGCTTTGGGTTGGTGCCCCGTCCAGTGTATTTGCTATGCTGCCAGTGTTTCCAGTAGTATTCAATTCCTACATACATTTTTTTTACGTTGGGTTCCAAGATTACACCAATGGTAACGCAATGTTAAATGCTTAGTTTTTTTTCACCTGTACATTCCTAGTGGGCCTAACTGTCCATGGACAAAAGTCCAAGAATTCCTGTTAAGGCTTAATTTGGAAACAAAATAAAAATCCTGTGTTATTGATGGTGTAGACATGTCAGTGGCCACCATAAGATCTACAAAAATGTTATGACTTAACCTAGGAAGGGTATGTACTGGTGTTGTTTATTTAAACAGTGTAATGGGTAGAAGTATTGTATGGGTCCTATAATGCTATTTGTTTATTGTGGGCAGCTATTGGACAGGTTGTTTTAGCTTTGTTTGCTGAACCTTGTAATGTGATTAGGTATAGGTTCTGCCATGCTGTTTGTTGAACCATGTTGTGTTAATTATTCCTCTTAATACTTTAAGCATGAACCCACAATTCAATTGCTGGTACATTTGTATAAACAATTTTGGTTTCATATCACTTAGGCAGTCCCAGCCATGCCCTGAATTTACATTACATTCACATTTTCAGAATTTAGACAGTCTGAGCAATGAGGGTTAAGGGCCTTGCTCAAGGGCCCAACAGCACCAACCTTGCAGTGGTGAAGTTTGAACCAGTGACCTTCGGATTACTAGTCCTGTACCCTAACCACTAGGATGTGGCTGCATTGTGTGACTTCAAACAAATGTGTTCACTACATAACCCTGTTTATATAACCTCTTTCTTTTTGTACAGGAGTCTGTGTCAGAAGGGCCCGGACCCGGGCCGGTGCCAAACTGCAGTCGAAGCAGCGTGGCATTTGTGGCTGAACAGGTTTCTCATCACCCTCCAAGTGAGTGCTTGAAGTTGACTCGGACAGCCTTTTGTATGGAGCCGAGATCATGCGATCAAGCATACAAATTATTAGATTGTTAGGTGTTTTAGCTGAACTCATTTGTAACAGTTGTATCAAATATATTATTTATTAATTAATGACATTATTTGCGCCAGGCATGTGGCAACATGTGTACAGAACAACAGGGTGCTGCGGTGGCCTGGACTGCTGATTGTTGATCTTTGAAAAGGGCACTTTTTTTTGCACACACACTCGTGGATGTTGTTAAACCCACAGAGTGCCCACTAAACAGCTTTGTTACCTAATCTCTTTCAATCTCATTTATCTTACTTTATAGCATAGGCATTAGTCAAAAAATGATCCTAATTTTGATTAAAAACTACAAATATTAACAGTTTTAAAATAGATGGGTAGTGATTAGGCGTGTGGATATATTTTTTTCCTCCAGTGTGTTCATTTTGAAGGTTATGTATTAAATTATACTGTGTTTTATTGTTAGATAATTCATTATAATTAATTTAATTAGTGTAAATAAAATTGCTGGTTAATCATTCGTACACAGCTTTTTATGAATAGATTAGATTTCTTTCCCTTCTAAGCAGACTAGTACTAAAATGCAACGATGAAATGAATCATGTTACATCCCGTTAACCGCCACAGAGAGAGAAACCCTGGCGCTATTATACATCTACGCCAACACCCTAATATCTGGTTCTGTTATTGCAGTATCTGCTTTTTACGCCGAGTGTATCAGCAAGAAAATCCAATTCAACGCGCACATTTGGACCAAATCGAAGTTCCTCGGAATGTCCATTGGTGTACACAATATTGGCCAGGGTATGGAACATCAGTGAGTTTTATATCTTATACGGTATATTGTATGGAGATTTATTTGACTCCTCTGGTTTTCTTTAGGCTGTGTGTCCTGTCTGGAGCATGATGAACACTACATTCTCACTTTCCCTAACGGCTACGGCAGGTCAGTTCCTGCTTTTTCTCTCTCACGTTTTTATATGGCATAAAAGGAAATGTGTTGAGTCTCCGTGATTTTTTTTTTATTGTCTTGTACATATCGTTGCAGGTCAATCCTTACCGTCCCATGGGTGGAATTAGGTGGAGAGTGTACGATTTCCTGTTCTAAAACTGGCTACAGTGCCAGTATAGTGTTCCACACCAAACCTTTCTATGGAGGAAAGAAACACAGAATAACTGCAGAGATTTTGTGAGTCTTTATTGCAGCATTAGAATCTTCAGTTTTAGGGATTTGGGGTTACATGTGCTTTGTCCTTAAAATATATGGCCAGTAGAGCACATCCATGTTAGATTTGAATCAAGCTATTTAACCTTTGTCTGTGATTAATTTGATTTTATCATTGAGCTAAAGTATTGACAGGCATTATACTTTGCTATGAGTATAATGTAAATAAAAAGTAGAGTGGATATTTAACTGCCAGTGTATATTTGTTATCTAGGGGACCTTTTGTCTCTTATAGTACAAACACTTGAGTCAATAAAATTTTTTAATAGCCATCTGTCTGGCCAACTGCACCGATGAGATTTTGGTGGGCTAGCATAAAAGGCTGTTGTAGCACACGACGGCCATACTTCAAAGATCACTTTCATTTGAACTGTTGACTTCGAAGAATAAAACGGCCTCCTTATCATGTTGTATGTCAAATGCAATAGAATATATTATGATTCGAACATCGTGGCGGTCACAATGCGTTTGTTTAGACCTAGCTATGTGTTTTGATAGATCCTGGTATTTGTGATATGTGTTATAAAGCTGTAGATTGTCACTGTGACTTGTCAGTAGGCCTTACAGTTTTTTTTCTTGCAGTGGGCCTAATGATAAGAAATCATTCTGCTCTATTGAAGGGGAATGGAATGGAGTGATGTATGCAAAATTAGCATCAGGGGTGAGTCAGAGCAAGAAAATTACAAAGTACACGCATATGTTAAACACTAACTTGAAGATTACAACAATATACCACATCTACTCTGTCAAATCATTTGCCTACAGTAAGAGGCATACCGGAGTTTAAATCTTTTATCGTCTTGTATTACAGGAAAATTCTTTGTTTGTTGACACAAGGAAAATGGGCATTATCAAGAAGAAGGTGCGGAAGTTGGAGGATCAGTTAGAGTATGAATCCAGGTGGTAAGTATCGATCATTTAGGACTTGCAAAGTCTTCTTAATTAGTGATATAAAAGTTACATATTTTACCTAATTAATTTTTGCCACAAGGTAAAGGGATTTCATATCACTAATGTCATTGGT
>JAYDZG010000002.1:7122593-7135869 GCA_034509265.1 Microcambeva bendego
GGAAGGTTGTGAATGAAGTAGGTTTTACCGTGTTTAACATGGAGCAGGGAAACTGATTTTTTAGTTCTCGAGCATGGAGACATGCTTTCCAATAAGATGATGCATGTTTTTTGGGATTGTCTAAAGTGTCCACAGCAGAAAGATACCTCTGCTGAAGGGTAAGTAGTTCCTACTTCATTCCTGAAGTATGTGAGCCAATGAAAACAAGATACTGTGTGTTTGCTTTGTTTGTGTACTTTTGTGTATATCACAAAATCTTCACTACTGTTTACTATTGTTTCCTGAAGTGATTCAGATTTATTGTGTTTGTGTTGTATGTCAGTTTTTCTGGAGTATTTTCTTTAGAAAAACACATTTGCAGTATCCAGTGGGCATGTTAAAAAAAAAAGAGAGAAACTTTGTAATATTTTAGCAAAGCAGAGCTTTACTGTAAATGTAAATTATATTATTATGAAATTATTTAAAATGAGATCATTTAAGCTGTTTTGAAGTAGCGAAATTCAGCATTATTTACCACTCTGGCAGCAACTGTTGCAATTGAGCTTTGATTCCCAGATAAAGTGGTCTGGTCCTTTTTTGTCGAGTCTGCATATTCTCTCCAACTATGGGAGGGTTTCCTCTTCAAGCTCCATTCTTTTCCCACAGTCCAAAGACTTGTTAGTTCGGGAAATTGGAGATACACAATTTGCATGTGATTGTATTTGGCAACTGATAAATTAAGTGTACCTTAAACAGTTGCCGATCATCATAATGGGAATTTACACTGACCCACTACCGCTGAGATCCAGGGGGGGTTGGTGGTGGAGCTGGTGGAGTGTGCTAGCTCATCAAGAGCTGAGATTCTCAACTTTGAATGTCAGCTCTGCTAACAACCAGTTAACAGCCTACATGTAGACTCACGATTGGCTCTGTTTCTGTAATATTAATGAATTGACATTGATACATTGATTTGAAACAGTTCTTGAATTCTAGGATCCTTTGAGATATTTAAAATTATAGGCATTTTATATTAAAACACTGTAAAATGATTTTTCGTGTTGCATTCATGTGTGAGTTTCTCTCTCTCACTCTCACTCCCCCTCTCCCAATCTGTTTTTCACCTTTTTAATCATCCTCTTATAAATTCACAGACAAATCTTTCCGGTGCCTCAAACAGTCTCTCTCAGAGTAGATGCAGACATGGTGCAGGAGGCAGAGGAAGCGCAGACGGTGGCCAGCTGGCTGTCCTCCCTTCCATCTCTGAGCACAGTAATGACATATTCTTGCCTGTGCTGGTCTTTCAGAGAGAAGAGCTCAGTGGAGCAGGAGATCAAAGAGAAAGAAGAGAGCATCAGACAGAGGACCAGTGAGGTGCAGGTAAGGGTCACTTGTCTGTGTGAATGTCTGTATATTTATATATTTTTGCAAATTATTTAATTTCTGCCATGGATGCTTGTGAACCCACCATGAAACACTGGGTATGAAGGGACTGTATTTTCGGAATAAAGTTTGAACTTTGTTTCAAACTTAAGCGATTTAAAAAGTATGTAATCAAAAATATAACACTTTTTTACAATTGCTAGTCAATACTAATTTTAGGTTAGGTCTTCTTTGAGTTTTGTTATTGGTTTCTGTTATCGTCTCTTAAATAGCTTTTCTTATCTTTGTAAATTAAACTGTGACATTGTTCTCTTTCTAAGTAATGTTATGTTGCTCTGATTAGTGATCAGTACTATCCCTTTGAATATTGTATTTTAAGACTAGGTTAGTCTTACATATTTCTATGAATAATTTTACAAAACATGGATAAAAACACAATTCCGGTCTGTATTACAAAGCCTATTTCTCAGAGTTACTGTTCTTGGTACATTTTGTTTAATGCAATAAAACAACATTCTCTTAAATCAAAATTTGGTTATTACAATAACACAATTTTAAAAGGTTTTTGAAATAATTAGGTTCACATTAGTTTACACAGGAAGTCAGACATTATTTTATTGTTTTTTACTATTTCACTATGTGGATTATCTAGATTTTCCCCCTCTTTTGGGGTTCTGCTTGACTACAGAAAAAAATATAAAATTATTTGATTTTTTAAAGATAGTCTTTGTTTTCTTCAATGTACTTCATTAGTAAAGGTAAAAGCTCACATATTTTGCTACACTCGTGTGTCATTCCATCAGGTCATACTTAATGCTAACCTTCCATATCTGTATCGAGGGTTAGTGTTGTGATTATATTCTGAATGTAATCAATATTCACTGTCCCTGCTAACCCTGAAATTAATAATGAAATAGTAAGTCCATGATTTATTGCATCCTGTAGCGTTTTAGCTTAGTCTGATAGATTACCATCCATTTTAGGGACCAATGTAAGACAATGCTCTCTTTATTAAAAGAAGCATGTATTATCTGTAAAGAGAGGATTTCTGAATAGGACTATTTGTTAACCCTGGATTTAACCACACAAGGGTGTAAAATTAAGCAAACAATCATGCGATCACCATAAACACTCGCTGTATAATGGGCTGTACTGATAAGTTTAATTAATTTAACTGTGTGACTATAATAAAAAAAATGATTGTCTCTGTCCACGGAGGAGGGATGGCCAGATAGCCTGTGATGAATTGCTGCTCAGTCCAGAGAATTTCTGTCTAAATTCAGTTTTTCCGGGAGGAACTACCCCCCATGCACCCACTGTGATCCTGACCCGGATAAAGCAGTTAACAAAATTAAAATGCTCAAGTGCACACAGGGTTAACAAATAGTCCCTAATTTTACTACTGAGCTCAGAACTGCACCTGGAAGCCACATCATTACCGTGAATGTTTACCTGGAGCCTTCTATATTGGTTTTAAATTCTCTAATGTGGGTTATACGTCTACATTACTGCCTCTCCATCTCCAGGACCTGCAGGATGAGGTACAGAAGGAAAGTGAGGAACTGCGTAGGCTGCAGGCAGAGCGCCAGGAAGTGCAGGAGGCTCTGGACAGACTGGATGAGCAAAAATCCTCTCTGGAAGAGCAGCTTAACTTCATACGGCAGCAATGCAGCCAGGAGAACCAGCTGGTGGGTTTTGAGAACAGTTCTTGTTTACCTCTCTCTCTAGTTAGGGTATAGATTTTTTTCCCCTTCAATCTTGCTTAGTATTAAAATCACAATTTAAATGACAGTGACGTAATGGTTATTTCTTTAACCAAAGAAGCCCTTGTAAATCACCACTTTGGCTAGAGCAATCTTAAACTCGCCTACCAGAGACCAGAATTGAAATCTCAGCACTCAACAGACACAATTTGCAGTTCGTAAGCTAGTGGTGGAAACATGCTGAATTCATTATTGTCTTGAATTGATGGATGGATGGAAAGATTGATACTGATGCTCACCTTGACTGTAAATACCTGAGTGAATTATAATTGAGATTATGCAAAGAAAGAATTATGATGGTCCATCACAAAGTTTCAGCACATTTTATTTATTAAGAACTTCTCTATGCATCACTTTTCTATGAAGTCACTTTTTGTGGATCATGTTCCCAGCATCATATCAACTTTTTAATGCCATTGGCAATTATTTTGGTTTTGATTAAGCTTGTTGCCACTCATGCGTCACTGCTTTTACATCATCACTACTAGAATGTTTTCTTCCCCTTAAATCTTCTTTGATGGTGCTACATCTGGACTATAAACTCTCTTAGACACAGGATTATTAATTATTGAAACTTATTGAAGATCTCGCGTAGATACCACAGGTCCAGATCCAGACATTCATCAGACTAGTGTTAAACTGATTACTTTGACATGCCACAGATTTAAATCTGCCATGCCTTTATGCCTCACTACCTCTAACTAGTAGTAAAAAGTGTGTGTGTGTGTTTAGATTCAGTCTCTGCAGGTAGAGCACTCTGAGCAGGAGCAGAGAATAGGAGATTATGAGGATGAGCTAGTAAGGGCCCGGGAGGAGCTTCTCGGTCTTCAGAAGGAATCACAAACTCTGGGGGAGAAGGTGCAATCTGCTCGCGCTCAACTTTGCCCTCTACAGGAAGCAGTTACAGAGTCCCACACACAGATTGCCCAGGTCTGTAATCTCACATTGCCATGATGCTTCTCGATTTCAGAAATTAGACCCAGAACCAAGAATTCCAGTAAGCTTCTTAAACACTTTTGTTGATAAACTTTCCTTCTCACTCTTTTTATGTTCTATCTCGTTGCCTCTTCCTCTTTTTCACTGTGTGTGGGTCGCACTGCAGATGCAGGAACGAGTCGCTGAGCTTAAGATGAAGGAGCGAGAGGTCACAGCTCAGCTTTCTTGGAAAGTCCTAGAAGAGGATCCACCTCTAGTCAATGGAACAGCGCCCCGTGCTGAACAACCCATGCTGATGCAATGGACTCAAGTCACAGAACAGTCAGCCAAGAAACCAGAAGATGAAGATGAGGACGATCGGACGCCCACAGATGAGCCTAATGAACTGAGGGTGAATAAAGAGCAGCATGACGAAGAAACATTCGAGCTGCCTTCCAGCCCTGAAGAGCTTGAACCAGAAGTTCCATACACCAGCATGCAGTCCACAGCTAGCAACCCTAGTGCTGCCTGGCCTCAGAATCATCCGGTAATTTATTACTACCTCTGTAGCTGAGGTTTATTCCCTTAACAGGGCCATACATCCAGGATGGTGGACATAGCCATAGTGTTAAATCACAATTTTGTGGTCACATTTTAATTATGACTCCTAAAGGGTTGATAGTTGCTTTAACCCCCAACTAACAACGGTGTAATATAACCGCTTATTCCAATGGGTGCAAAGCTCACAGTAACCCCCCTGGACGGGACACACACACACACACACACACACACATTCAGCTATATGGCAATTCAGTGTCTCCAATTAACCCAACTGCATGTTTTTTTGACTGTGTGAGGACACCGAAGCTCATGGAGGAAACCCACATGGACTGAAAGCTCAGTGGTCAAGGTTTCTATCTGAGCATTAGAAGGTTTAAACACCTTCCACCACAGAGTTGCTACTGTTGAGCTCCTTGCAAGGCCCTAACTATCAAGTCGGTCATGTAGCTGTGAATGTAACTGAACTGTGTGGTTTTGTACTTTCAGGAAGTCACTAGTTCCTCACCTGCATTAGAATGGGATTTAAGCACCAGCACAACAAAGGTCAGCACATGTTTGATTCTGCTTATACTTGGTGTTAATGGGCAAAATCTCTGGCAGTTTTAACAGTGCATATAAAAAAAAGGAATATATTTTTTTAAAAAAAGGATTACAAGGGTGAAGTGTCGAAATACATATGGCCATATACTATATGCTTAACAGGGATTTCCCAATAATTCAGTCAAATGTTCATGAATGTATCACAGTTTGATAAAGAAGTACGGTTGACATTCATCCTTAATGTGTGTTTGGTTAATGCATAGGTTGAATCTCCAGCTCAGGAGCAGAAGGAAGAATCCTCAAAACCGGTCACTGCTCACACTGGCAACCCAGCTCCTGCCTCTACTGTGGACTTCTTTCAGTCTGACCCCTTCACTGACAGTAAGTACTGACCTTTACATGCCAGGGTATTTATTAGGTCAGTTTTACTAGATTTGGAAAAAAAAACAAATTATTTTGTCTTGTATTGTATTTGTCTTAAAATATCAAGTAAAATAAAGTATTTGTGGTTATCTTATATTTATCTTAACAATAAATGGTCTTTTATTTTTGAAGTAGGCGCTTAAAATGCTGGATTCACATTTTGTGTAAAAAAGAAAATCACATGAATCGATTCTTAACGATTCTTGGTGTATCGTTACACACCCAGTTGTCACTACACAGAGAATTTTTCCATTCAGAGTTCAGAAAAAAGAATGATGAGTTTTTCTCATCCGATTTAATATATATATATCAACCTCGTATTTATATTTAAATTGTATTTCCGTGCAGGTGATCCTTTTAAGAACAATGACCCCTTCTCAAAAGACATTTCTGGTGAGTTTATCATTACATCGTTCTGTTCAGGAAAATAGTTTGACATAGAAGATGGCTGTCATGTTTTAACCCCTTTTTCATCCAGATCCATTTGGAGGCGACCCCTTTAAAGGCACGGATCCATTTGCAACAGCCTTCTTCAACCAGTCTTCCTCGACCACCTTTCCCTCTGCAGATCCCTTTGCTTCCTCTGACCCATTTAGCTCAAGCACGGGCTCTGCAGAACCGGACCTGTTCTCAGCCCAGGTCACCAACCCTGCAGCATCTGATCCATTCTCCGGAGCCACGTCTACCGTCTCGGCAGATCCGTTCAGTGCCGAGAGTGACGGCACACCATTCGCTTCCAAAACAGATGCCCTGGCGGATGCTGATCCGTTCAGCTCGACAGCTGGAGCAGGGGACGACCCATTCACGGAGTCTGAAGTGCCGACAGTGAGTCATTTTTCCACAGTCTTTGTGTAATTATTTTGCTTTTGTGTTTAAAAAAAATGTCAAGGACGTTGGATAATCTTTCAAGGATTATCTTTTTGGCTTTTAAAAATTCACAGTAACGCAATAAATATATTCAGACTGGAGTGCAGTCTAATACGTTCAATTTAATTGCATTAAAAGGTTTTAGTGTTACTATTTTGATCTTTTTTTTCCAGAAGGACACACCAGCAGCAGCTAATGACCCATTTGCTCCTGGAGGAACAGCGGTCAATGCTGACTCAGACCCAGGTAAGAGCAGGCTAATTTTCATTCTACTGGGAAAACCCCCCAGAAACTTTATCAAAGTACACTTACTATCAACTAAAACCGTATTTGATTGCAGATTTTTCCTATTATTTGATTTATCTATTTTTTGTTGTTAAATCAAATGTCTAAATCTGCGTTTCAGATCCATTTGCCTCAGTCTTTGGGAATGAAACATTTATAGGAGGTTTTGCAGACTTCAGCAGTCTAGCAAAGGTAAAAGTTATTTGTGTTCTAGTGGAGAAGTAATGTTTTAAACGATTGATCAATACCTGACAATCATTTCTGTGTTAGAATACAATTTTAATAAATCTCCCACAGTTGAATTAAGAGCATAGGTACATTTCTCCCTCACACAAGCTGAAAAAATCTACTTAATGTGTTAAATAGTAGTGTGAGATCTGCAGTTCTAAACTATTCAGAAAACACTTTATACATTGGTATTATTCATCATAAACGAGGGATGTAACGATGCACCACGACAGTTAATAACCCATTCCATGATTCAAATCTATTCGCCATGTAAAATGAATTCATTTTCACTTTAAACAGCAGAGGGCAGTGGGGATCCACACTTCGCCTGCTTGACATCACTGGCGCTGTAGGTCTGGTTGGCAGGTCTGGGGTTTCCAACCAAATCGGGCTTAATTTAAAATTGCATCGTTTGTACCTACCAGAAATAAATATATTCATTATTAAGATAAATAAAAGAAAAGCACAAGTACAGTGTTTTATTTTTAATGGTAAATAATAAAAGGGAACTTTGTCTTAATTGGTCATTAAAAAATTGTTACAAATGGTATGAACCCAGTATTGCGAATCGCAATGCATTGTGAGTTTATCGTTACATCCATATCCTAAGCACATTAGTCAGACACAACTGATGTGGATATTTTGCATCATGTTCTAGGATAACTCATCTTTTAAGAACAACATGATGCCAGGAAAAGCTTTAATACACCGATATACATTTCTTTTTTAATTAGCTAAAAACATGCTTGTTAAAGTTCTTTATCTAAAGTGAATTATGCTTTGCTTTTAAGCTGATTTTAGTGTGACTGGATTCTAAAGCTCTTCAATATTAAACACATTCTTATGAGGGTTCGATCATATTTAACATACATGGAATTACAGTCCTAGATCTTAAAATTATCTGCTGATTTTCTGAAAATAAATAACGTTTGCTAATGACGTCCACACATGCTGAGTTGGCCGTTCTGATTTTCTTCTTATTTATTTGCTCTTCAGTCTAATGGCGCTGATCCTTTTGCCTCATCAAACACACTTAATAAGAATCTGTTTAAAGAAGACAGCCAATCAGATGTCCCTCCTGCATTACCACCTAAAACTGGCACGCCTACCAGACCGCCCCCACCTCCTCCAGGTCAGCTATGAAGGACTCACTAAACTTATGCTGCTTTAGACTTGCATTGTAAGTGGGCAGTTTTTTTTTTAACTAACATTGTATTGTGGGAGGGGTAGGCACCTTATTGTTCGGTCTGTCTGAGCATGAAAAGCCTATATACTAAAACTTTTCTTTATTTTCAGTTGCTCTATTTAAGTATTAGCAAATCTTCATAAGTTAAATAAGTGTCTGGCTGGTGCTCATGGAATTGAAGCATAGACTTACCAACCATGACATTAAATTAATAAGACACTTATAGGAGGTTTTGAGACGTTTATTGAAGATTTTGCAGACTTCAGGAGTCTAACAAAGGTAAAACGGTGCAATTCATGCTTATAAAATACAATCACTGAACACAAAAAGTGACTAATCTAGGTCTAAAAACCCTGATTTTTTTGGGAGGGGGGGATACTCATGACAGCCTTTGCTTCCCACCTGAGCTTTGGCTGCCCATGACCCGGTCCGAATTTGCCACTGTACAGTAAAGTATTTAAAATCTAGACTAGAATCTACTTACATAGTGTAGAATACCAGCACACAGTTTTTTATGTGTAATGATTTGTGAAGTGCACAATATTCATGTTGCAGTGCCAGGCTGCTGTTATGAGAAAGCCAGTGCATCTAATACTCTGTTGCAATTAACCTTTATTGGCTCTTTACTGCTCCTAAACAGCTTGTACATGGGTGGTATGTGTGTTTGTTTATGACTCACAGGTAAGCGGTCAAACATCTACAGATCGGACTCGTCCGACTCATTTCAGAGGCGAGGGATGTTTACGCCACAGGGTTCCGAAGATACCTCCTCCCTCCCTGCTAAAGACACCGTGCCGGACCCTTTCGCACCCTCTGCCCCATGCCAAGCCCCACGCGAGTCTGACCGATTTGCCAGCTTTGACAAAGTGAGCACCTCCCCTCCCTCCTCTCCACCCCCTGAAACACAGTAGAGACAATAACCTTTCCCATCTCTGCCTAGCAGGAGCCCTTTTCCTCTGAGCCTTTCATAGCCTTGTTTTAAAATACAAAATCAGTGCCGCATTCCAGTCCAACATGGTGCTTTTAGCCTTAAATACAATTTACTTACACATCATAAACCTTAAAATCAGTTTATTACTAGATTTTAATAATGCATTCGAGCAAAATAAATCTTAAAATTCGTTGTTCAGGACTGGAGTTCTACTCACGTTTGATTTAAAGAAATATTTGATCCAGTCTGAGCTCTTTGAAAAGCATCTGTCCTCCTGCTATAAGGAAATTTAATGCCATTGGTGGCCTTGTGTCAGAGAAAATAATTAAATAAAACATTCAAGGTACAGAATTAAATAGCTAATCAAACTGCTTTTTTCTTACATGTTGATTCCAGTAGTATTGTGTAAGACTAAGAAGCTTTTAACAAACAACTAGAACATCACCAGACTCGTAGCTGTCATTCAATGGATCCGGCTTGGGAATGTACAGAATGGGGTCCAATAAAATAAGATTTATATATTAAATGTTCTCAATAATTATTTGAATTTAGTTCATTTTAGTATGTTACGTTTTGTAGTGGTGTATTGTCTATTGTAAACATGTCCTAATGTGTAATGCTGTACTTACTTAAGTGCTTTTTTATTTGTCTAAAAAACATGAACAATTAATGTGTTTAAACAGCAGTGTTAACGCGGTAAGCATATTTAATCAATCTTTTAAGCTGCTCGCTACATTCTAACTGGCTTTGGTGAAAGAGGGCGGGGGCTGCCTGCTCTTCATTTAAAACTTTTATAGTTCTCACTATACTAAATGAGCTGGTTGTGCTGCATGTTCCTTTATCTGACCTACTACCTATTCATCTACCTAACTGCATGCGCTAACCATTCGTGTCCTCCTCTCTCGATCGGCTCACCCTCTGTCATGTTCTGTGCTGGGAATCAGGCTCACCATATCCCATGACTTCAGGCACACCCTTGGCACGTGTTCTCCTCCTCCTCCCTCTCACCAGGGAAGGTCATCGGTTTGCATATAGAACTACAGAAAGTGTGTTCAATAAAATGTTTTATGAAGGTGCCAGCCTTATCTCTTGGCTCCTTTCTTCTATGGTCGTTTCACATCTTTGGAGAATTCAACATGACTTTAAAATCACTTTCCACTTGGAATAGTATATCTGTATTTACAGTAGGGTTTGAAATAGTGCTACATTCGCACGATAACTGCTTATATTGTAATTAGATGTTTTATGTTATGAATATATTTTTTTTTTCAGTAAGGAGTTTGGCTTCTTAAAAATTGTCTTGCTCAAATAATTGCAGTAGACATTTCCCCACAACTAGTACACTTAAAAACAAATATGTCAATTTGCTTAATATTTTATAATACAATTTTTACAAAATTATACATTTAAACATTTAACAGGTAATTTCCATTTGTAGTTATGTGTTATTACATTACAAACTTCAGCAGAATTTGATAGAATAATATATGTTATTTATTGTGAAAAAGAACACACACACTTCAACACGGAAATTACAAGCTCAGATTAAGCAAATTGAATTATTTTTTATGTATGACCTAAACAAACTATCAAAATTTATGTGAAATTCATGTTGTTCATTCAGTACATTTCACTTCGATTCACGAGTGAACCAAATAAACCGTAATAAACGATGTGGTCACAATTGTTCCCTATGAACTTTTAGCACAGACCTTTGAGGCTACTACTACAATCTAGTCTTTTGTCATTCTGAAATATATTTCTGCACACTTCGACTATTAGTTTGACCCTAAACTGGTTCAGTTCTCAAAGTTTGATAAGCACTGTTAATCAGCTACATTTTTGGAAGACCTGAATTTTGTAGATCAGGCGTAAAATTGATCCATTTTAAAATGGTCCAGTGTTTTTATTTGTGTACTTTCCTAGAGCCCGTTTGATGTTTTAACATTTCGTGGCATTATAACGCTTCAAGCTCTGATTGGACTGTTGTTTCAAAATGCTCTGATAGTCCTCAAACTTCATTCTGCATAGCTTCCGAGCACCCAATGGCAACAAAGCAACACCGAAACATCTTGCCGATATAGGTTGATGTGATTTATCTAAAAGCTTTCTTTCCAAAGCTTACTTTCATAAATACACTTTTTGTTAGCTAATAACAATTAATGGACAGTGCAGTTCGCTAAACTAATTGTTCACGCTAACAGTTTCTCTATTTTGTTTTAGATCATTCTGCAACTCATTTTGTTGCTGGCTTTGCTTACTTCTGTATAATATGTATTAGTGCATATTATGACATTGTGAGGGACAATCCTTTTTTTAATTGGCTGATTTGTAGTTCCATAAATTTAACATTTACAAATTCCTGAACCCCTTGTACTGAAAGTGTTAAGATCTTTGCTTTGGCTCTGTAGCTTTTTTATTTTATTTGTGTTGATATTTATCACTAAATTTCTTTCCAAATTCATCCCCCCTTAATGATAACTTGATTTAAATGTATGTATCATTAAACTATATACTTAAAGTATATAAAATAAACACAAACGTGGTAAACTATTTGTCTCATTTTGCTGTGTGATTCAAAACTAGTGCTTGTAGTTACATCTGTCTTGGTGTGTTGACCACTTTTTAACATACACTCTGAGGTCAGGGGAAATGTACACTGTATTCGCTGTTAGTTAAAAGGTTCATGAATGTGCATGTTGATCTGCAGTTTTCTTGAGAAGTGTTTGTCTGTCCTGTTCATTTTCTATCTGATCAAGCTCATGCTTCCAGCTACTTTGTATGTTGTAACCAGCCATGTGGTGAATTCATTAGTGTGCTCTTTACACTGTGTGAAGCCTTTTTGGTGTGTTTTGTCTCGTTTGTTGCATGAACTGGATGCTCAGCATGGTCACAGTATGTCTGGGTTTGAAGCTGCCATAAACATGACTAGGCAGAAACATGAGGTACAACACTGTTGCAAGATTTATTGAATCATACTTATTCTATAAATATTCCATTTAAAGAAAATACAGCTTAACTCTGGGTAGGTAGAAAAACAGACGAGAACACAAGCTAAATATTTGGTCAACAACAATAAAAATCAAAGTTTTTAAATCCTTGATGGACAAGATTGGAGATTACCGACAGCTTCTGGGATAAAATAAGCAAGTAATTATATTTTCTCTGAAATATTTAAGGAAATATTTTGATCCATACATAAGTTTTATAACTAATCAACACCTTATACATAAACCATATTTGTTGATTTCCATTATACAATTCTGACTTACATACACATTTTTGTGAGGTATTTGGACACCTGATCGAGATCTTATCCTATTTTAAAAAAATAATGGGGACCACTATGTGATCTTTACAGCTAAAAGCATCCAATCTTCTGAGAAGTCTTCTGAAGAAGTAGACCAGTCTTTTTTTTAACTTTTTCTTTTCTTGCATGGTTAAAAAGTTTCAATTAAGAGATGGTTAAAAATCCAACATGTAAAAGTCCATTGCAACTAAATCCCAGAGTCTATGCGGAGATCTTATAACAGCATTTGAGAGATGCTTCACTAAAATCTGGAGCTGGAGCTGTTGGTAAAAGAAGACTGGTGTAAGAAACTCCTAGATATTTCAGTTCATCATGACAAAAGATGTGCTACCAAATATGTTGATGGTGCCAATTCATTCATTGAGTATTTATTGAGTGTGGAATGATATTTGGATTCTTTTGTGGTCCTGGGTTCTATCCCCAGGTGTTAGGCGGTTTGGGTCCTTTCTATGTGAACTTTGCATGTTCTCCCCATGTCTGAGTGGGTTTCGTCTGAGTTCCGGTTTCCTTTCACAGTCTAAAAACACAGAGGTTAATTAGAGAGACTGGATTTCCCTAAAGGTGAACGGGTGTGCATGTGTTTCTGTCGTGATGGAGTGCTGCCCGGTCCAGAGTCCCCCACTGTATATGGATAGGCTCTAGCACACCAACGTCTCCTACTAAAACTTGATTGGATAAGAGGTTAAGAAAGTGAGTGACTTACGTGACTTACGTGCCATCTCAGTAACTGTTGGAAAGTTTATACATTTAGGAACTGATGCCTTTAAGGAGACAAATTTATTGTTAAGTTAAATACACACTTATATATGCGTTTGTATTCAATTGAAAGGTCACAGTAATTTTGTAAACCCAAAACATGACTAAGAATGTTCATGTTTACTGTGTCACTGTAGTGTATACCTGCAGGA